>JADRCD010000217.1:0-15417 GCA_019843815.1 Montemys delectorum
TGACCCACTTGGTATTGATTTCAAAAGGCCCTAAATTGTGTACACTATTAAAACATAGTTTTGACTTCTAAATATTATCATTGTGCTCTGTGTTCTCACACTTTAAAAACAGTAGTTTATTTTGATAGTGCAAAAACACAATTGAGAGATTTGAAAATTATTTGAAGGAAATTTTGGAGATTTACAGAAAATTAAAAATGATATTTTAAAAGCAGCTTTCAAAACTGCTTAAACTTACAAGACTATGAGACATCTTAATGTTTATCAAATATTTTATTATAATGTCTTTATTAATTATGATCCTGATAAAGAAGACTACAAATAAGGACCACAACTATATATCCCAGAGTGAAGAATTCACATGTCATGATGCAATAATGTAACCTGAGCCAGACAGAAAAAGAGCTTAGTACCATTTCTCAACCGATGTGTTATAACATTTTGTGGGCCAAAAAACATTTTTATTGTGATTGCCTGCAAATTGGATGTTCATTTTGTCATTTGGATCACCAAAACATTAAAAAGAATGGTATCATCACTGGCTTAATAAGATATCTCTTCTTATGTGTGATCCATTCAGGTTAACAGAGAGTTATATAAACCGATATGTCCGGGATTGCCCCATACTGGCTATCCCTATGCCTCTGCTTACTTCCTCAAAACATTCTTGTGTTCACCCAGCATCTGATGGAAGCTGATACCCAGCATATACTGAGACACAAAGACAAACATTAGACAGACTTGGGGGAGCCTTGTAGACAGTTGAGAGAAGGATTGAAGAGCCACAATGTTCAAGTACACCACAAGAAGACCTACAGAGTCAACTAACCTGGGGCCTTGGGGCCTCATAGAGACTGAACCATCATGTAAAGAGCTTGCATAGGCTGGACATTGACCCTTGCACATATTCAACTTGGTCTACATATGCTTTCACTAACAAGTGGAGCAGGGGCTGTGTAGCCTGGCTTTGGATCCTTTTATGTTAGATGGGGGAGTGAGGGGGCTTGTCTAGCCTCAGTTGGAGAGGGTGTGCCACATCCTGCTGCAAATTGATGTACCAGAGTGGGTTGGTACCCATAGGGGCACATCCAAATGGAAAGTGGGAAGGGGATATAAGGGGGTACTGGAAAGAAAGGCGGTAGGTAGGCCTGTGACCAATATGTAGGGTGAATAAACAAACAAACAAACAGTTTAAATTGAGCATGTGAAGTTTTTAAAATATAAGCAAATATACATAGATGTAAATTTGTGCCTGCGAAGAAAATAATTTCATTACAATCAGTTCTTAAAAATAAAGTCTCGGAACAAATGCATATATTTCTAGTATGAAAACTGAGATTTGAACTCTGCCAGTCTCCACCTGTTACAAGTTAATAGCTTTTGAGATAAAAAGCAGGCATTTACAATTTAGAATTTTGCTAGATAAGTAAAGCAATTAAGGGTCATAAAAGGAAATCAATGATTTATCGTACATATAAGGACAAAAGATAAAATATTGACTGGGTTTATCTACACCAAACTTCATTGTTAATTTAGACACAATAATTATGATTTTTAACTTACAATGAACAGTTGAGCTAGTGACAGAAAATGAATATTTAGCCAGCTAGATAGGATCACATGCACACAGCTCTGTTATAAACATTTTTTTTTTCTTTTTGCTCAGGCCCTTCTCTCTCCAACTCCACTTACTCTGGCCCTACTTGCTCCAGGCCAAAGATTTATTTATACATAAGTACACTGTAGCTGTCTTCAGACACACCAGAAGAGGGCATCAGATCTCATCACAGATGGTTGTGAGCCACCATGTGGTTGCTAGGATTGGAAGAGCAGTCAGTACTCTTAACCACTGAGCCATCTCTCCAGTCCCTGATGTAAACTTCTCCAATTTATGTGTGAACTTTTAGTGAATGCTTGTTTAAAAAAGCATGCTCAGAAAAATCGTGTTCTATTCTCCTAAAAAAGGTACAAAAATCTAGGAACAATCACATTAGGCAAGGGCAGGAGACAGAAGTTCACTGAAAGAGAATTAGAAACTAAGGCATAGCAAAGTAAAGAGAGCACAAGGGAAAGAAGAGAGACAAAGAAGAACCTTCAGAGACAGCACAAGAGTGCGGCTTCTTATTATTGTGAGACAGAACATGTTTTTTTCTTAATAGCAAGGCAGGTTTAGTCTTACTAAAGAGGACAAGCTGTTTCTTACAGATTTTGGTTTAATTCATTTAGCAATAAAACTGTAAATTTCATTCTTTAATTATGAATTAAAGATTGAAGCTTATTTTCCATCCAGAATGAATGAGTGCTTTCTGCATTGGTGCTTGGGCTTTTGCTCCATATGCCTATGTATATAAGTATAGGTGTGTCTGTGTGAGTACATAAGCTGATTACACAGATTGTTAGGACCAACAAATAAGTATGTGATAATGAGTGTGTATGTATGAATACATCGATGTTTATGCATATTTGCTTGTGTAAAAGGTTTTCCTTCTGCAAGTGTGATTCTCTTCTTCTGGTTCAATGAAAGGTATTGCTCCAGACCTCCTTCCACCTGGAAAGTGAGAAGCAAGACTTGAGGACTAGAGAAAAAGGAGTCCTAGCAATTAATCTATTACTTAATCCCTTGCTGTGGAACATCTGATGTTAATTGCCCAAGCCAGCGGTTTTTAACATCAGAATAAGAAAGAAATTGGATAGAATTCTTGAGAAGCCAGCAGATCGAGCATTCAGCATAGTTAGAAAATTTAAAGCCCAGAGATCATTGGGTTTCTGGACTACATCCAACTCTGTGTCATTACTCCAACCCATTCCAGGCTAGGCAGGCTCCTGGCAATTTTTTACTGTAAACTGTTGAGGATAATTAAGAAAAGCCTGTTAAAATGCAGTCACTTTATAAATGATCAAATTCTTTATTATGTTTAAAACTATATTGTAGCATGCTAAATATAATATAGTGGTTATAGGAATAAGCCTTGTGTAGCATTCTGTTTCATAAGTAAATATATAAAAACAGACAAGGATTATTTAACTCAGATATGGTTTGTAGATACTGGCCTTCAAACCTATTAGATATGCACTGAATATAGTATTTTAGATGCTTAAACTTATCATGACTGACAGGGATTATCATATCTTAGTAGCGACTTCCAAGGTATCTTAGAAGATGATAGACACAGCAACAAAGGTCTTCAGTTGATTGTGTTAATGATAACAACTGGGAAAGACTGCCCCAATGCCTCACCCATTCCTCTGGCATGGCTGTTTTGATTGTAAAGATTCTCTGGTTTTGGTTAACTTGGGCTGAAGAATCAGCTGTGGTTAACAAGATACCAGAACTACTAAATCAAAACCTTTGCATTATGGGACTATTGATGCTAGATAGCTGGAGCTAAGAAATCAGTGGTGATTAAGAAGAGACCAGCATCACTGAGGTGGAATCTTCTGGGAAGTGTTTTCTAAGAGCACACAGAGGCTGTGTTCCAGAGATAGCCAAGGTTGTACCTTGTGATGTGGCTGGACAAGAGTCACCCAGGTGATACTGGTTTTGAAGGCATAAAGGGGTCATGAAGAGCAGCTGAGGCTTGGCAATCTGAAAGGCCATGGAGGGCCATTGGTGAAGATGCAGCCTCAGTTGCAATGGACAGCCCAGGACTGAAGGGGTCATATAAAGGAGTTGAGGCTTGGCACCATGAAGAGCCTATGAGAGGCTATTGGTGAAGCCTAGATAAGGCAGAAGACAGCAGTGTTTGGAGATGCCAGTACCAGGAGATGACCACCAAGAACAGCAGCAGCAGTGGAGTACAGGCATCTGGAGCCTAAAAGACAAGGTATGTGCTACAAATGGCAGAGCTGGAGAAGTGACCTAAGCCCTTGGAAGAGCCTAGAAGATGGTGAGTGGATCCCAGACATTGGATGGTTGGAGTTTGATTTTGCTTTTGATTGTGACTGTGCCCTGATATTTTTCCCTCTTGAAGGAAGAAAATATGTTAGTGGAGCCTACAGTTAAGAGACTTTGAGCTATGAAAACACTTTGAGTATTAAGAGACATTGGACATTTTAAAGGGATTGAAATTTTAATATGTAAGGATTTGTAAAGACTGTGGAACGTTTAAAGTTATTTAGATCATGGGGATGAATAAGAAAGTAAGGATTGAGGCTTAATGGTGATGTTTTTGTGTGTCAAGTTGACAAGGGGTCAATTGTACTGACTAGTTTTGTGTGTCAACTTGACACAAGCTGGAGTTATCACAGAGAAAGGAGCCTCTCTAGAGGAAATGCCTCCATGAGATCCAACTATAAGGCATTTTCTTAATTAGTGATCAAGGTGTTGGGGGCACCAACATTGTTGGTGGTGCCATCACTGGGGCTGGTAGTCTTGGGTTCTAAAAGAGAGCAAGCTGAGCAAGCCAGAGGAAGCAAGCCAGTAAATAACATCCCTCCATGACCTCTGCATCAGCTCCTGCTTCCTGACCTGCTTAAGTTCTAGTCCTGACTTCCTTTGGTGATGAACAGCAATGGGGAAGTGTAAGCCAAACAAACCCTTTCCTCCCCAACTTGCTTCTTGGTCATGATGTTTGTGCAGGAATAGAAACTCTGACTAAGACACTTGATGACTTATCTGTCTGCAAATATAGAAGCTATTCTCTCTCATACACATACAACAATGATCCTTAGAGACATGCTTTTATTTACCACAGAGAATGAGAATCTTTTAGTGGTCAAAACCATGTGCTAAAATATTGAAACATTGGGTGCTACAATGTTATGTGCAGCTAATGTTGCTCCTGATCTCTGTCTGCTGAGCATATTTAGTTCTAGTCACTAATCCTGATGTAGATGTGGCTTAAGACAATGAGACTCATTTCTTGTCAAAATGATTCTCAAGGGAAAGCCTCTAAATTTAAGAACTAAAGCCACATTGACCCATTTTAGAAGAGAAAATGAATCTGGACTACCTGGAAGATCAAGTGGAAAGATATTGTGTGAGACTGTCCTAGAGAGAAGTAAGACAAATATCTACTTACCGAAGACAGGTAAACAAAGACTGACCGACTGAATGATTATACCAAGATCTAACTTGGGAAAACAAAACATTTATTAGAATTACTTGCAGAGATATGGCAAATGGTTACCTACACTGGCAGGAGCAACTCAAAGCAGTTGCATTGCCAAAAATTCAATGCATTAAGGATGATGATACACCAAGGATGCATTTCTAGAGTGCTATGAATGGCATGCGCATGGTGCTGCATGGCCAGATTAAGAACTCTTCTAACAGTAGTTGCTTACTGCTTCTATAACATTAAGGAGGGGCTCTATGTACTTTGTTAAGTTCTGAAAGTTCTTGTGGGTTATGTTGTTTACATCCAGAGTCTCCTGTGCCTTTTACCTCTCTCTTTCTTTCTTTTTTTTAAAGGTTTTTTTTTTGAAGATTTATTTTATTTGTTTTATGTGTATGAATACACTAGCTGTACAGACTATTGTGAGCTATCATGTGTGTGGCTGCTGTTGATCTCAGGACCTCTGCTGGCCCCGCTTAGGTTTGCTTGCTCCAATGTAATTTACTGCAGTTGTCTTCAGACTCACCAGAAGAGGGTGTACAATCTCATTACTGGTGGTTGTGAGCCACCATGTGGTTGCTGGGATCCAAACTTGGGACCTTCGGAAGAGCAGTCGGTGCTCTTACCCGCTGGCCATTTTGCCAGCCCTACCTTTCTCTTTCAACTTATATATTACCAAACCTTAAGGACTTGAGGGTGGAATGTTTCAACATGGATAAAATTGCTCCACAACAGGCCTGTTATTGGTCTGATCAACGTGGGAATTGAACACCTGCTGGAGAATACAGGACAAGTCTGTATTCACCAAGGTTACTAACATTCTTACTAAGTAACATGGAGACCTTGAGGTTTTGGGGTGACCTGATTAGGAAGTTCTGTTTTCTCACTTGTCAAGCTTTCGAGTGGGGACTAAGACCATTAACCTAAGACACAAGTTCTTCTACTGCCTTATGGTCTCAGAATTACTTCCAATGATGCTTTCTAAGTGTTTGGTTCTTACTAAACAGTGCTGTATGCAGATGTATGAATTACTAAATTATATGCTGTGTAGATTAATGGCAGTTACATAGCTATATTCCTGCACACAGATAGGCTACTAAAGTCATATGTTTTATTATTGCACTGCATATGTAAAGATGTATATTTATGAGTACATAAGTGTAACTTTGATATAATAAACATTTATTGTCATGTTAGAAAAAGAAATATCAGTTTCAGTGTATCTTGTTTTATGTGGAGGTCCTTGATCTACTTGGACTTGAGCTTTGCACAAGGAGATAGGAAGGGATCGATTTACATTCTTCTATATGCTAACCACCAGTTGAGCCAGCGCCATTTGTGGAAAATGCTGTCTTTTTTTCCACTGTACGGATTTGATCTTTGTCAAAGATCAATTGACCATAGGTTTGTGGGTTCATTTCTGGGTTTTCAATTCTATTCCATTGATCTAGCTGCCTGTCCAATTCCATGCACTTTTTTATCACAATTACTTTGTAGTACAGCTTAAGGTCCAGGATGGTGATTCCACCAGAGGTTCCTTTACTGTTGAGAATAGTTTTGGCTATCCTGGGTTTTTTGTTATTCCAGATAAATTTGGCACAGGGGAAATTTTCCTGAACAGAACACCATTAGATTATGCTCTAAGATCAAGAATTGACAGATGGGATCTCATATAATTGCAAAGCTCTGTAAAGTGAAAGACACTGTCAATAGGACAAAACAGCAACCAACAAATTGGGAAAAGATATTTACCAATCTTATATCTGATAGAGAGCTAATATCCAATGTATACAAAGAACTCAAGAAGTTAGACTCCAGAGAACCAAATAACCCTATTAAAAAATGGAGTACAGAATACACATGGTGGGACTAATGGCTCCAGCAGCATATGTATAGCAGAGGATGGCCATGTCAGTCATCAGTGGGAGGAGAGGCCCTCGGCCCTGTGAAGGTTCTATGCCCCAGTGTAGGGGAATGCCAGGGCCAATGAGCAGGAGGGGGTCGGGTGGTGAGCAGGGGGAGAGGGATGAGGACAGGGGTTTGTTTTAGTTTTTGTTATTTTATTTTATTTATTTTATTTTTTTGGAGGAGAACCTGAGAAAGTTGGTATTGTAAATATAGAAAACATCTAAAAAAAAAAATCAGAACATGTCAAGCCAGTCTCTCCACTTTTGGTGAAACAACTCTCCTTTACTAACCCATCTTCTATTAATGAGAATGAAAGAACTGAGACACACAGAGTGAACATGGAAAAAGCTTCCCCAGTGATTTCTTATACTTTTTCTCTAAAATAATGGACCTTCTCCAATTTTTGTATTAAGAAAATTTACAATATTATGTTATGAGTTCCTTGAGAATTTTGGTTTGCAGGACTTTCTGTGGAGAAACAATTTTGTATTTCTTTTCTTTGACTTAGAGAATCACTTATTCTCATTCCTTGGCATATCTGTTTTTCAGTTGTTACTATAATCAGTGTTTTGTTTTTTTCTACTTAAGTGATTGATATGACTAATACATTGCTCTTGTATTTTTAAGAAATTGTCATATATTAATGTCCCTGTGACCTATGAAACTTCAGATGTCAGACAACATGATATATCCTAGAGTTAACTGAAGGATCATCAAGTGTTACCCATGCCCGGATAAAGAAGGATGGATTGTATGTCTATGAGAGATTGTGTTGATTGGTGACTGCTGTGGGAAGCCTCTCCCACCTAGGTGGCAATATCCTTAAGCAAGGGGGCTTGGGTTGGATAATCGAGCAAGCTGAGCATGAGATAGTGAATACACAAGAGCAAAAAGTCAATAAACAATGTTTCCTCATGATTTTTGCCTTGAATTTTTAGTTTGAGTTTCTAACCTAAGTTCTCATAGTGATTGATTGTCATTTGGCAGTATCAGGCAAAGAAACACATTCATTACCTGAGTTGCTTTTAGTTAGCATTTCTTTTCAGCAACAGAGAAGTCAGTTATAAGAAAAAATAAGTACCCCAAAAGTGAATTTGTGGTTGCAAAGAACCTGGGAATGTTGACTTTGGAAGAATGTGAAGGATATCAAGACTTTACAAGACCAAAGGCACAGAAAGATGTCCACAGAAGCTAATGGAACAGTCTTGGAGGACCTGGAAAATCATAGTGTTGAGGGTAATGCAGAGAGTAGATGTCAAGAAAAATCACATTATCATTTCAGTAGATGAATGAAAAACATTTGACAACATCCATCATGGTTAAGTGATAGATGTCTTAGTGAATGTACAGATAAAGGAAAAATACTTCAAGGTAATAGTAGTGTGTAGGAGAAATACTGCCAACTCCATCCTTAACAGAGTTTGAAGCAATCAAGATCAAGACGGACATGAATCACAGGTGTCCATTATATCCACTAATTTACAATGTAGTAAGCTCTAAATACCAGCTGAAGGAATGAGGCAAGAGAAGGGTAGTAAGGGAATGCAAATATGGATATAAGATGTTTGAAGATATCCCAAAAGCTCTATAGGAAACTTCTACAGACAATAAGCTAATTTAGCAATGAGGTTGGATACAGAATTATCCTTGTACTTCTATACACAAGCACCAAACATACAAAAAGATGATGACCACAATACCCTTTACATTACCATCAAAGAAAATTAAATACTTAAACCTAAACAAGTAATTGAAGGACATCTACAGTGGTAAACCATCGGATGCTCACAAATTGGTGGATTTAGTAAGATGAAAAAGATCGTTTTCCATAAATGCTTTACACACACTAGGCATTTCATATATGTGATATCATCTTCTATGAAGCATTTTAAAATTGACCTTTCTAAATACGGTTGGTCTCTTGCATGTGGACATTCAGTTTTCCCAGGAGCATTTGTTAAGTTAATTTTTTTCTCCAGTTTATATTTTTGGCATCTTTTGTGGGGAGTAGAAGTTTCAAGACAGGGTTTCTCTGTATAGTCCTGGCTGTCCTGGACTTACTCTGTAGACCAGGCTGGCCTTGAATTCAGAAATCCACCTGCCTCACAAGTGCTCGGATTAAAGGTGTGTGCCACCACTGCCTGGCTATTTTTGGTATCTTGATCAGATGTTAAATAGCTGAGGTTACACATACTCATGTTTGGGTGTTCTACTTAAATCCATTGTTTTTCATGTCTGGTTTTGTGTCAGTACAGTTTTGTCTTTTTCCCTATTGTTCTGTAATATATGTTGAAATATAGAATGTTAATCTCTCCAGAACCGATCTCTCCAGAACTGTTCATTTGTTTCAGGATTGTTTGCCTCTCCAGGGTCTTTTGTTGTTCCATATAAATTTTAGGATAGAATTTTCTATTTCTTAATGATGTGGGATATCAGTTAGGGTTTCAATAAGTAGCTTTATCTCTACATTTACTAGGACATTTATCACTTAACCATGATGGATGTGATTAAGGAGGTAGAGCCCCTTGTGGGTGGTGCCATCCCTGGCTGGAAGTCTTGGGTTCTATAAGAGAGCAGGCTGAGCAAGCCAGGGGAAGCAAGCCAGGCTAAATTCTCCTTCTTAGAGAGGGCAGTCTTTAAGTTGGGCAGCTTGAGTGAGAAAAGGATTAGTATACTTTACCATTTGGTGCCTTAGCTTAAGTACCCATAAGTCAATAAAGATAGGACGCAGAAAGAACAAAACATATAACATACTGGAGAAAGAAATAATAGTAGAATGTTCTTTTCCCATAGAATATTTATGTCACAGTAAGTAGAAAATGAAAACATGAGGGTGACCCTAGTGAGGAGTCCAGCATTGGAGGGTATGGAATCTGAATCAGCCATCTTCTAGAACCAGGCAAGCTTTCCAATGGTGAAACTGGGACATTAACCCAGCCACAAAATCTTTAATCTACAACCTGAACTTCCAGCAAAATTTTCTGGAATAGGGTGGCACAGAGCTTGTTGAGGTAGACAACAAATAGGTTTTGCCTAGTGCTACAGCAACTTATGCTGTGTTAGATTGATATCCTGGGGAAGCCTGCTGTTTTCTGAATAGAAATAGAAAGGCATTGGATCTTTGAGAGAGTGGAGGGTAGGAATGGGAGGAAAGGAGAGAGGGTATGTTGTGTAGAGATATATTTTATAAAGGAATGTATGTTTTAAAGGAAGAAAGTTAACTGTGTGCATGCACTTGTTCCACGGTGTGTTTGTAGCAGAATGGCTTACCGGTGTCTATTTGTGATGGGTTTATATGCTTAGCCCAGGAGTGTCACTATTTGGAGGTGTGGCCCTGTTGGAGAAAGTGTAGCCGTGTTGGAGTAGGTGTGTCACTGTGGGTATGGGCTTTAAGACCCTCATCCTAGCTGCCTGGAAGCCATTATTAGGCTAGCAGCTTTCTGATGAAGACATAGTACTCTCAGTTCCTCATGCACCGCCCCTGCCTGGATTCTGCCGTGTTCCCACCTTGGTGATAATGGACTGAACATTTGAACCTGTATGCCAGCCCTAAATAAATGTTGTCCTTATAAGAGTTGCCTTGGTCATAGTATCTGTTCACAGCAGTAAAATCCTAACTAACACACTACTATATACTTCCTTATGTGATCACTAGACCATAACTCTAATCCCAACACTAGGGAAGCAGAAGCATCTCTGAGTTCAAGGCCACCTTGATATTTAGACATATTTTTAAGATAACACAGGCTACCCAGAAAAGTCCTGTCTTGTAAATAAAACAAAATGAAACAAAATAAAAGAGCAAAATAAACAATAAATAAATAAATAAGTTCAAGGAAGCATAAGGTTGGGAAAATGGCTTTGCAATGAAATTCAATTTATTCTACTGTATCTTAGTTTATTTAGGGGTAGTCTGAAATGGTGGTGAAGCCATGTCAGTATGACAAGGAAACTATCTGATCAGTTTCAACAAGAAAGTAGACACAAAGGGCAGGGAATGTGCTAAGGCTATAGACACTGAAATCCCATCTCCAGTGAAATCCCATCACCCATTAAGACTCCTCCTCGTAGACTTTCTATAAGCATCTCTAAGAAAGCAACCAATATAGTACATGCATTTAAATACATCATTATATCTGGGAGATTTTTTTTTTAGCCAACTACATTCTGAACCACCACACTATAATTTAAATGGTCAATGGTCAACAGTTTTAGTCTAGCCTCAAAGATCCCCATATTTTGTAACAGCAGTAATAATGTTCAAATGTCCAAAGTCTTTGCTGACAGTAAAAACAATCTGTTGTCTGTGATACCTTGTAAAATCAAGAAACAAATTAAATCACACCGGATATAGTCCTATAAATGTAACTTTTATTCTTCTGTAATAATTGTTGTTTCATAGGCTTACTACTGCCTTAGTCTGGTAACCTAGACTTAGTTCTGGAAGCTTCCAGCCTGTGTACAATCTAATCTAGGCCTATAATGTTTTCATTCTCTGAGATTCTGCTGAATAACCTGAACTCCTCCTTTCTTGTTTCTGATCTCTGACTGGCTGGTTCAACTAAGCTCTTCAGATTCCAACTCCTCTCCAAGCTGAGTGATTCAATCTGGTTTCTCTTATCTTCTCTTGAATCACTCTGGATATAGAATCAATTTAAACAAAACAAATCAGCAGCCTTCCTCTACATAAAGAATAAATGGGCCAAGGAAAAAAAACAGGGAAACAACACACCTCACAATAGTCACCAATAATATCACATATGTCGGTATAACTCCAGTCAAGCAAGTGAAAATCTGCATAAAGGACTTCAAGTTTCTTAACAAACAATTTAAAAATGACCTCAGAAAATGAAAAGATCTCTGATGCTCATGGATTGATGGGTTTAACAAAGTACAAGTGACCATCCTACCAAAAGTAACCTAAAGATTCAATTCAATCCTCTTCAAAATTCCAACACAATTATTCATAGACAAGGAAAGAGTAATTCTCAACTTTATATGGAAAAACAAAAAAACGTAGGATAGCCAAATGAATTCTCAACAATAAAAGAACTTTTAGATGAATCAGTGTCCATGACCTCAAGCTGTATACAGGGCAATAGTCATAAAAACTACACACACCTATAGGCACTTGATCTTTGACAAAGAAGCCAAAACACACACAGTGGAAAGAAGAAATCATCTTCAACAAATGGTGCTCATCTAAGTGGCATTCTGCATTCAGAAGAATGCAAATTGATCCATCCATATTTACCCCAAATGTCAAGTTCAAGTGGATCAAAGACTTCTATATAAAATCAGATACACAGACTCTAATAGAAGAGAAAGTGGGAAATAGCCTCAAATGCATTGGCAGTGTGGAAAATTTCCTGAGCAGAACAAATGGCTCAGGCTCTATGATCCACAATGGACTGAGGTGACCTCATGAAACTAGAAAGTTTCTGTAAGGGAAAGGACACTGTTATTAGGACAAAATGGCAACTTACAGATTCAAGAAAGATCTTCAGTAACTCAACATCTGATAGAGGGCTAATATCCAAAATATACAAAGAACTCAAGAAATTAACCTCCAAAAAACCAAATAACCCAGTTAAAAAATAGGGTACAGAGCTAAACAGGGAATTCACAATAGAGTTGTCTCAAATGTCTGTGAATCACTGAAAGAAATGTTCAAAGTCTTTAGTCATCAGGGAAATGCAAATCAAAACGACCACGAGATTGCACCTTACACCAATCAGGATGGCTAAGATAACAAACTAAAGTGAAGAAACGTGCTGTTGAGGCTGAGGAGAAAGAAGAACACTCCTCCATTGCTGGTGGGATTGCAAACTGGTACAGCCACTCTGGAAATCAATCTGGCAGTTAATCAGAAAACTGGAAATAGTTCTACCTAAAGGCCAAGCTATACTACCCTGGGAATATACTCAAAAGTTGTTCCACCTTACCACAAGGACATGTGCTCCACTATGTTCATAGTAGCCTGGTTTGTAAAAGGCGAAGGGTGAAAACAACTCAGAAGTCCCTCAACTGAAGAATGGATACAGAAAATATGGTTCGTTTATACAATAGAATACTATGTAGTTATTAAAAGTGAAGACATAATAAATTTTACAGGTTAATGGGTGTAACTAGAAAGTATCATCCTGAGTGAGGTACCATCGACCCCAAAAGACATCATATATATTCACTGAAAAGGGGATATTAGCTGAAAAGTTCAGAATACCTGTGATGCAACTCACAGATTGTATGAAGCTTAACAAAGAAGAAGGCGCAAGAATAAAATAAAGAACCTGGAATAAAATAATCATAGGAGGCAGTGGGAGGGAGGGAGCTGGGTGGGAGAGTATAGGTTCTAGGAGGGAGGGAAAAAGGTGGGTGTGATCACATATGGAGCAGTCAGGAGAGATGTGAAAAGGGCCAAGAGAATAAGTCAAACAATGCAGTGGGATGTAGAGTGTGTGTGTGTGAGAAACCTCTAGAAAGCCCCAGAGATCTGGGATGTGAAAGGCTACCAGGACTCAAGGGGATGTCATTAGCCTAAATGCCCAACAGTGGTGAGACGGAACCTGAAAAAAACACATCCAGGAGATAGACATTGTCCCCAAGGGGCCACCCACTCATCTTCAAAAATTTTAACCCAGAATTGTACCTGTCTAAAGGAAATGCAGAGACATAATTGAAGCAGAGACTGAAGAAAAGGCAACCCAGTGACCAGTCCAACTTTGGTTCATCCCATGCCTGCACACCAAACTCAGAACCTATAACTGATGTCATATTGTGCTTGCAGACAGGAGCCTGCCATGGATGTCCTCAGAATGTCTCTACCAGGTACTGACATGAGTCAAATGCAGATACTTACAGACCACCATTCGAATGAGGTTAGGGACCCATGTGGAAGAGTTAGGGGAAGGACTGAAGGAGCTATGGAGGATTGCAACCCCACAGGAAAAACAACAGTGTCAACCAGCCTGGAACCCTCAGAACTCCTAGAGACTGAGCCAAAAACCAGGGCATACATGGGCTGCTCAGGGGCCCTGGGTACATGTGTAATATAGGACTGCTTTGTGTGGCCTCCATGTGAGAGGATGTGCTTCATCCTGTGTAAATTTGATGCCCCAGGGACGAGAGATGTTGGTGGGTGTGAGGAGGGGATGGGTGGAACGTTTTGGGGCCACCTCTCTGAGGGGGTTGGGGAAGAGGAATGGGGTGAAGAACTCAGGGAGGGGGACAAATAAGGGGGTAACTTTTGGAATATAAATAAATAAAATAGTTTAATTAGAAAAGGAAAAAAGAAAGAAGAGAATAAATAGTGAATATAATTTTGATTGGTTTTCTTAATTGAAGACAGGTTTTCATCAAGTCCTCCAGATGATTCACTAAGTGTACTTGATCCACTGAGTACACTAGAGTGAGTAACACACATTGAATCTTTAAGTTGTAGTTTATGTTTAACTCTGTGTCTTTGGACCATGATTCCTAGCATGATAGTCTTCTACAGAACAGGGAGCTTCCCAGTGATTTGATATTGGTCTGGTTAGAAGTAAAGGAGAATGTTTTTAGCAGGGTGAGTTCTTGGCAGTCTTGACTGGTCAATGTTGGGATCATTCCTACTACAGAAGGCCAGCTTCAACAGGTGAGGTAAATTGAGAATGGGCACAGAGTCAGCAATTAATCACTCAGCAGACTTTTCTCTGAGGCAAAAACATTAATTCTCTAGTGCCAACAAAATACTCTCTGGGGCCAGCTAAAATGGAAAAAACATCACACATACAAACACACACACACTCACAGAGAGAGATTGGATAAAATAAACCTTTAATAATCTTATTTTTTCTTTCATAGATTATATCCCCAGGAAGACCTCTCAAGCAGTTCAAAAGTTACAATGCTCCCTAGGTCCATAATAATTCTATTATTTTACATTTTACTTTATATTTTTCATAAAGTACTAGAGAAGAAATCATCCCAAAGAAGAATGAGAGCATAGCAAGGTATCAGAGCAAAGCAAGTCCAAATTTTAGGAGGGCAAATGTCAACTCTGTCACTCTTCCAGCATCTTGAAATCATGATGCAATTCTCTGGACTACAAAGGACTTAGATGTTTTTGTTTGCTTGAAACCCCTGCTTATCCCCTGCACAAGCTAAGAAACCTTCTTTGCTCTTCTTTCTCCAACCCAACCCTCAAGGAGAATATCCTGGGCTACCATGGCCTTTCTCATTATTCACCCAGGAGTGCCCACCAAGGGACTCAGCGTTTCTACCTTATGTGAGTATAATCACAGATCCTAGTTCATAGGTCATCACCCCATGCCCTAAACCCATAAAGCCCCTTGCTTTAGCCCAGGCATGTTGTGTTTATTTCTGTGTGTAGTTATTTACATAGTTAGTTTGGAGGAGATATGTATTATGGCAGCCCAGTTATTACATACATAGCAATCTTACATGCATTTTG
>JADRCD010000218.1:271-11017 GCA_019843815.1 Montemys delectorum
TGAGGTTTTGACCAAGTTTTTGACACAGTTCCCTGGAAGGATCAAGGAGACCATGGAGGTGCTTCTTCCCTGCCATCCCCATGCTTAGGGAAACTTTCTACTGCTTTTCGTTCTTTCTCTGTGTCTATTCTTATGCTGGGATTGATACTCTCAGGGCATTGAACTCTTCTCCCTTGGTGCAGTTCTCCTGTTGGAACAGCTGGTCATCAGCAACCTTCCTATCTGCTCCCCAGGAAAAGGAGCAACTACAGTGACATCCTAAGTCTCAAATGGCTGTCTCCCTCACAATATTCCTATGAAGGGCTCAGTTCTGACTTGTCACTCTAGGGCTCAAGTCTGTGTGAGCCCCTTTGTAAGGGAGTCAATAAGGTCATGCTTCATGAGGCACGGGGTACTCTGACAGAGAGATATCGGGTAAGGGAAGAGCTATTAATAAAACACTCAGTTCTGTGTCTGGGGAAACAGATAACAGAGGTTTAGTTTGGGTCATGGGGGCAATGAGACTAGGGACATAAGGCAAGGAGCAAGGTAGCACGTGAAAACGATTCCAGAGTCTCTTCGGACTGCCAGGCAGAGAACCCAGTTTCAACATAGCCTAAGGAAACAGGAGGAAGAGGGGGCTCTGAGTAAGAAATAATCAGAGAAAGGTCATTGCAGGATTTGGTCAAGGCTTTGGACTTTTGGGATAGGCAGGACACACAGCATCGACTCAGTTTACCAATAGTGAGAGATTATGGCTGTCACATTTTATGAGAAGCAAAGGCTTTGATATTACTTCAAAGGCTCCTGGGAAGGAGGCAATGGAGGAAATAATACTCAGCTTACAAACTAGTGCCTACAGAACTGAAGAAACACCTCAGAACTCTCTCAAGTGGAATACACAGAAGCTCCACAGACATTAAGGGGCAGTCAGCAGTCTCAGGCAGCCATGACAATGTGATAATAGAAGATGGGGGTAGGAAAGTGAGGTTTGGGGAAAGTGAGGTTGAGTGTGAGTTTGTGGTCCCAGAGTTTCAAGGAGAGGCGGTGGCCAAGTGTCCATGTCTTTTAGCTCGATTAAATACCTGCCATGGTTGTGGGGAGGACTCCACAGTCCTCTTCATCTTATGAACTCAAAAAAGAATATTTGAAAAACAAGCCAAATGGGACCCAAAGGTCATATCCCTCATCACTCCACTAGGTGTAAGACTCCCAGTGCACAGGCCATTCTCTAACCCCCCTTGCCTGGCACCCCCACAAGCCCCTAGGTGTGCAGAGCACCAGCTGTAAATGAGGGGCAAGCTCTGTGCTCACTTCCCAGATGCTACAGTGAGCAAAGGCAAGAGTACTCTGCTCTTGTTCCACATGTGTCTTATAAAATGAGACTAAAAGGACCAAAGGGACAGAAAGAAACCTGCATGTGCTTCTACGTATATGAATAGAGCAGAATGATGTCTGCTTGTCTTGTACTGATGGTCCAGTCTGTAAGACTCATGTCTCCAGTTTTGTGCCAAGTGTCCAGGAGAGAATTGTGTCCCACCAGGTAGATTCCCTCTGTCACAGGTCAGTTTTTCCAAAATCAAACTATTATGAGCGCAGTTGACTAAAGCTTTATGAAACACAACAAAGGAGACAGGAGGAAGGAGGTGTGCTGGCAAATATTGTGTTTAAATGGCAGAGCATACAGCAGACACAGCAGAACCCACAGACAGCACTGCTCAGCATTATGCCTTGAAAAGGAAAAGCTCACACGCCTCTGTCTCCACGTGTCTCACTGCGTTCTCTGATCCCTCAGACTCTGAAGCACAAGGGGTGACCTGGCTGCTCCTAGGCCCTCTCATTGTATCCCACAAGGATGCTTTGACTTGCCCTCATTCTCTTCCTGCCTCTCTAGAGTAGTTATATCCCAAAGTCCTAGAACTTCTATATTGTAAAAAAAAAAAAAAAAAAAAAAAAAAAGGACAGAGGCTGGTTCTCTCATTCCTGCCTGGGCCAAGTGAAGTCATACTGGTTCCCACAAGATCAACATCATTTTCCTCTGTCATGGAGCAGCCATAGAATTTTCAGAATACCAACATAAAATAATTTAAAAACAGTCTGTGGCTCCACCGTTCTGGCCTGAGTTGAGCTCGTCAGGTATTTCACAGACACCTATGAGCTCAGCTCCTGTGGATCCATTGCCCAGTTCTGATTTCTCAGGCACCACACACATTTTGTGTGCACTCACACAGGTGCACACACATGTACGTCTTAAAAAATAATGCAAACATCAAAAATGCACTTAAGTATTTCTCACATCATGTGTGCACAACCTATGATGAGTTGGGGTTTTGGCCACTCTTCCTAAAGTTGGTACCCTTGAGCTCCTGGCTTCATTCACAGAGGTCAAACTCCTGGAACTTTTGAAGCTGATGCTGGCTGACATTATAAACTGCTGCCCATCATTTAAATCCACATTAAATTTTAGGACTGAACTCAAATCCTCACAAGCAAGTGACTAGCTGAGCTACCATCCCGATAAAAGAGCGTCGGAGGCTTGGGGACCCCGATCTTACATAAAAACTGGAGGTCCTACATCTGAAGTCTATGCCATCAGACATGCAACAGGATTTTTAAGACTTCACAGATATTTTTAAAAGGTTTTTTTGTTTTTATCTGGTGTCAAAATAGATTCTATCTATGACTCTCCACAAAAGAAAACACACAACAAATAACTAAATTTCTTATAAATGCAAATACAGGGAGACAGGAAAGCAAACTTGCTTTAGTCTGCCGACTTAGATGATAACAAATTCCTTTAAAACTCTGGGCAGATGGCACAGGCATTACTGTCTCCCTGGGTTACACTAGCTCCATTTGCCAAAGGATGATAAAGAGCAGAGTATTAAATGAGAAACTGAATCCTTGTGCTTATCCTTAGACAACACAATATGGGATATGAGATGGTCACTCTCTGAGCACTAAACTGAGTACTTTGCCCGGGTGATACCGCTGCAGCTCAGCTTCTGAGCATCTAGAAGCCCACTGAGCTGACTTCCTGACTCCCTTTGCTACCCTGAAAGAAAGCATGACCTCCCAACTCCTGTGTCCTTTCACGTTGAATACAGTCAGGAATGCATTGCTTACCACAAGTATTTGTTGACGTCTTCACTACGTCACTCTCCGTGTCACTCACTGCATCATAACTACTGTCTGCAATAAAAGCAGTACAGGAAATAGCTTACACACAAAGTATGCTCTAGTAGACAAAGCCACACTGCTTCAGGAAAGGACCGCCTCGGCTGTCCTTTGACTCATATCATTCAGTGAGAGGTAAAATATAGGTTTATTTTAAATCCTGTGGTTAAAGATGGCTAGGTAATGAACACTTCACAGATATTACAAGATATCGTATTTTTAATCTGTAAGATGCCAAATAACCTATGACTATTCTAAAAGACTCAAAGTAATTATAGAAAATCTCTTGGATCAGAAAAATACTGAAATAAGTCTTATAGTTAAAGAACAGATTTCTATCACTTCTTCAGACCATCTTCAAACCAGGAAAACAGATGTTATTGCTAAAAACCAGTCAAACCTCTTTTTTCCACCCCAGATCTGCTAATCTCATTGACTATTTTTAATTGATTTTATATTATCTATACAGATATTACTGTGTGTGTACATGAAGTGTATGTTAGAGTACAAGTCATGACACATGTGTGGAGGTCACAAGACAACTTGGAGGAGATGGTTCTCTCCTTTCACCTCTATGTAGGTTCCAGGAATCACACTCAGGTCATCAGGTCACAGTTATAAAAGGCAAGCACATCTACCAATGGAGCTATCTCACCAGACCAAACAGACAATTTCAATCTTGATAAAATAACATTGTTCTAGAAAGTGAGTGCACTGTGAAGCACAGGATGTAATGATGCTGAAGTATTCACTCTTTGCTGTACAGTAATAGCTTATTGGGTAGAGACACTTAAGAGTTTTCCTTACAGCGGCATCGTTGTATTCACTGTATAAAGCATCTGTCCAGGTTCAGACCAGCAAACTGATATTAAAGTGAGGGAGAGTGGTGACTTGGCCCCTGCTGAAGACTGGAGTTTGCTAGCACAGTTCCACATGAGAACTCAGACCAGAGTGAGGCACTGCGGAAGCACTGGAGGGCTCCTCTGAGTGGTTATCTACTTCTGTCCCAGGGTGTGTAGCTCACACAGCCTCACAGCTTCTAGCTGACAACTACACTGCCTTTACATATCACTAAAGGATGTTCCCATTTCTAAATGGCTTCAGGGCAGGGAAGAGGAGTGATCTTGTTCTCCCAGGTTGTGGGCTTCCCGAGGTGGTGGGCCTCCACACTTCATATCAGTATTGGTTCTTTATGCTTTTCACATCATGGCAATGATGAAAATCAGGGTTCCTGTACCAATTCCTGCCTGAGCTATGTTGCCTCAGACTCTACCTTATCATGAACTTCTATAGGCTTCAGAGATACACAAGTGTATATAGACTACAGAACCTCTCATATGGTGGTTAATGAGCTCAGAGGCTAATGTTAAACGCAGAATCCTAACTATATGTGGAACTTCCACCTTTTACCTAAGGACATCACAAGCCTGGGTCCATTCATCATTGTGTCTCCTTGATTCCACCCAGAGGATATGCATAACTAAAGAAGACAGGTTGGGGTGTTGTTCACACCTTAGTGAATCAAGGCATGTCGTATAAATGCTGAGGAAGGTTAGTATTGGCAAATTGTGTTGTCACAGACCACATAACTTAGGGTCATAGATGCATAAAGTCCCAAGATAACATATTCTCAAATAGTTGTTCTTCTGGAACATAACCATGCTTATTGTGAAAGTGTTCATCTTAATTTCACCTGTACTTGTGTTGGATAGTTATAAAAAGGCTTAAAAATAGCTTCTAAGTTGGCCTGAATGGGTACTTGGACACTATTCCTAACATAAGCCACCACTATTCTATATGTTACAGACTTCTATGTTTTCATGAAAACTCAGGAAGACTGAGTAGACTGAAATGATTTATTAAAATGCCTGCTTTGGTTACACATGGAAATCCCACCATCAGACATTATTAATGTCTCATAAATCTGAGGACTTCTGTTTAACCACCAGCCAACTCAAGGCAAGCTCTCTGTCTCCTCAGCTACCCACACAGACACACAGGGCATAAAGAAAGGTAGAAACAATTGCTTTCTGTGTGAATGTCTAATAGTTTTACATCACAGTTTTCACCTTCATTTTCTATTCCACTACATATAAAGAACAAATCCCCACAGAGTCTGCAATATAGATTCCTTCCCTCTGAAGTCTCTATACCGTATGGTTTCAGCAAAATGTGGCACATAGACATGACTAAAAGATAGAATACTAAAAACTGTCAGGACAAGGACACAGGAGAAAACGAGCTTTGGTTTGAAGAACTAAATTACAACAAATAGAAAACTCACATTGTCTTCTTTCTTAAAACATTATATTCCTTTGTGGAAAAAAGATGACAAAGGAGGAATAAATTAGGAAGTGTGTCCTTTTGTTTGGGTTTCACATTCATGACCTGAGGTGGTTAATTCATACGAGGCCATGAACTAAATATTATAGGTTCTAGTCTGAATGTAAAATGCCCCTCATAGCCTTGTGTGTTTAAACATGTACTATGGAGCCAGTGGTGTCATTTGGGAAGGGCTTAGAATCCATAAAGATGGAGCTTCCTTGGATGAAGTGAGTCACTGTGGAGGACCTTCTGTCTTTGAAGCAGGCCCTACTTCTTTCTGTTAACTCTCTGCCTTCTGATTATGGATTGTGAATACAATGTGACCAGCTAGTCCCCTGAACCTATAGCTGCCCCTTCCCTGCTAGCTCGTGTGTCTTCTTTAACATGATTCAGTGATTCACTATAACCAGAAGTCACAATAAACCCTTCCTCGATTAAATTGTTTCTTATCAATTTATGTTGGTACAGAAATGAAGAAAAAAAATTAAAACACAGTGATGCAGTATCAGATTCTGGTCATCACTAATGTCTATTTGGAAGACCTTTGAATTGATTTTCTTTCTTCCTCTGCTCTCCAAGGAGAAGGAATAACTTGATTACTGCTGGGCAGTTTGTAGTGGTTTGAACATGTTTGGCCCAGGGAGTGGTCGTCTTTGAAGGTGTAGCCTTGTTGGAGTAGGTATGTCACTGTAGGCATGGGTTTTAAGACCCTCTTCCTAGCTGCCTGGGAGCTAGTCTTTTCCTATTTGCCTTGATGATACTGGACTGAACCTCTGAACCTATAAGCCAGCCCCAATTAAACCTTGTCCTTGTAAGAGTTGCCTTGGTCATGGTCCCTGTTCACAGAAGTAAAACCCAAACTAGGACACTGTTCATAGTATCTAACTAGGAACACCATTACCTACCAGTTACAAGCTGGAAGCTATGCAAGCTAGTGTCACTGATTGAGTCGTCTTCATTGTCTCTTTCATATATATTGTGGATTTCTGGAAGAAAGTCAGTGAAGGGTTGAGTTTGACCAGAAATGGACTACCAAGACCATCTCTTTGAAGGTTGTTCTCCTTACCCAATTCATTGATGTCATCTATACCTGGAAGAAAGTCAGGGAAGAGTTGGATGTGACCAGGAATACCATTACCTACTGCCACCAAGGTCATCGCTCTAGATGCTGCCCTTCTTACCTCCTAATTCGTCTTTGTTATTTTCCTCAAAGAGAACAATATCTGGAAGAAAGTCAGTGAAGACAGTGAGTGATTCATTCCTTTGTGACTGTAGTAGGTGAAGCCACCCTGCCTCACATGAGAACAAGCTCAATTTCCTTTGGGTCATATCATTCACTGAGAACCACAATGAACATTCTACTAATGAGCTAGATTAACACCTCACATATTAAAACAACTGTAAAACATCTTAATTCTTTTGACAGAAGAGATACGATCTTTCTTACAGCTGCTATCACTAGTAAACTAGGAACTTGAGAGATGGCTCTATAGTTAAGAACACTGCTCTTCCAGAGGACTAGGGTTTAATTCCCAACACTTGCATGGTGTTGAAAGTTTGGTCTTTGCTATGTATTTTACTGCTAAATACTGCCCTCTGAGGCCTGGTTGCCCCCAAGGCCAAAGAATCTGAACATAGATCCCAGTGACACGCCAAGTTATTCCTGATTGGTGAATAAAGATGCCTGCAGCCTATAGCTATATCATATAGTCTATAGCTAAAGCCTGTAGCCATCTGGAAAGAATTGAGATAGGCAGGGCTTGGGATTCCCTGGGATTGGGGTCAGAGAAAAACCACAAGGAGAGGGGTAAGAAGGTAAAGAGAGAAAGAAGCTGTCATGGGGTAGGTAAATCATGAAAACATAGCCATGGGGGTAGCCAATTGAAGTTAAGAGCAGCCCAGATGGAATATGGCAAGTTATAACTTGGGGTTATAGATGGGGAAATAGATTCTAATAGCATAGAGAGTGGATATCTGCTCAGCTCTAGTGCTGATTAAGGCTTATTATAAATATAAAGGTTGTGTTTCTTTTATCCAGGAACTGAATGGCCAAAGGCAGAGTAGAAGCCCTGGATTGAGATTAACTATTTCTACAATAGCGTGGTGGTTCACAACCATGTGTTACTCCAATTCCGGAGGATTTCATGCCCTCTTCTCGCCTCCACTGATACTACCCAGCATGTGGTGCACCCACATACATGCAGGCAAAACACATTAAAAGTTAGCTGATTAATTTTAAGAACTCAAACATGATTGAATTTTCACAGTACCGTCCTGCGTGCCACAGGCCTTTTCGGCTGTAAGCACGGTCTTTCTTTCTGGTGTGTCGCTGTATTCAGGATGCTGAGCCCATCTGAGACCCAGTCTCTTCATTAATGCAGATACTGGAATGCATTCACAACAAAAACAGGTTAGCTGAATCACATAAAAGGAAAGCTGACCAGCACTCTGTGCTTAAATATTCGATCTCATTACTGACTTGCAAGCACATTTGTTTGATTCCCAACATCACTTCTGGAAGATCAAGAACATCGGTGAACACTTAAAGCCCATATAACTTGGTCAGTGTAGATAAGATCTCAATCCATGTGGATGGGATGAGATGGACAGAAGAGCATTTGACTGAGTGTGCAGAATGGCCAGCATGCACATGATGTTAAGAGCCATGTGAACACAGGGAAATTTGGGCAATTCCTCACTTCTCAGTTCTTGAAACTACATGACACTACAACTTCCTAAGGACTCCCATTAAGCCTAACAAGCCTGAAGGAGTAAATGAACTAAAGAGAATCACTAGCACCAAGGAAGGAGCTCTGAGGCCAAAGGCCAGAAATATCAGCAAGAGGCCACAGTTAGATTGAGACACAGTGTATGCATACTGCCACCATGCCAGGTCAGCAGGCAAAGGGAGTTTCTTTTTATTCTTCACATAACAAGATGTTTTACCATTTGTGCACAACATATAATATGGCCATAAGGAGAGGGTGTTGTTAAGGGACCATCTCTCCTTCCTATTTTTGTCTGAGGGCACTGTTATAGTTACCTTACTAGCATGGACCAAGTTATCTGACAGAAAATTGAAACGAGGATAGATGTTCCACTTTTCCAACCCTGATTTTGAATGGCCTTCAAAATGTGGCCATTCTCTTTTGAAGAAGTGCTTCTAGGAATCAGGTTAGTTCAAATGTGTAGCATTTTTCAGCACTGTGTTAGCCCTCTGTGTGGCCTCTCAGCTTAAACTTCTAATGATCAGGCAAGCACACTGGGAGACGACCTCATTATGATTCTGACTCCAAGTTAGTCTAACTCACTTGTCACATGATGGCTGAGCAAAAAAAGATACTTCCCCCCTTCAGGCAACAAACACTGTGTAAGCCCTCATTCTAAACTGACAAGCCAAGAATTCTGGCGGTTTAATGGAGTCGATCTGTTCACATTACTTCCTTGGTAGCAATAGCCCTCAGCACTGTCTATGGACCCTTGACTAAATATACTGAAGAGAAGGCAGTGGCTTTAGTAGCTCAAAGTATACTTACTCCTTGCTCAGAGTCAGTTTCTGCTCTACAAAATCTTCTGTCCATACTGTATAGATGAGCAAGACACATAGTCTCATTCCCTTAACCAAAGCCCTCCTTCGCTAATGCCTCTTTCTGTAGACACACACACCTTAAGGAAAGGGGTATCTTAGAAATGATGATTCTCCAAAGCTGACAGCATGGATCCATTGACTACATGGGCTCCCCATGGTCTTACTTACTATCCAACATGGAGACTGACCATTACTGAGTGCGAGTACTTTTGAGGGACAGAGTCTAGATCCACTTGAAACATTTATGGTCAAAAGAATCTCTGAGACCAGATTAATAGCTTCAGGGCTGACTGGAGTTCTTAGTGGGCAGGACCTCTGAACTTTGAGGATTTTGGACTCATGGTAATGGGTTCTATTGTGCTGAAGTGTTTCATCAGCTCTCTGTAGAGCCAGTCATGTTGAAGTGAAACCCAGGCATGGCACTCATCCACCGTGTATTCTGACGAACAGTTTCCTATTTTTGGAGGGCTATGACTTACAAGGAGGTGGACTTTTTCTTTGTGTTCTGGTGATGGTAATTGCTCTTTTCGGGCAGGGTCTGTCTCACAACCTGGGCTATTCAGAAAATGCCTGAGACTGAAGATGACATTAAATTCCTGGCCATCCTGAATGTCCTTTTGGAACGCTAGGATTACAAGGCTGTGTGCTAACACCCTAGTTTCTGCAGTGTTGAGTATCAGGCTCTAGGACACACACATGGTAGCCTGGTATTCCAGTAATGGAGCTAAAACAAAACAAAACAAGACACCCTATGTCAGTACACCTGAGCTATCTGCTATAACCTAAGCATAGAAGATACCCTCGGTTTTTGACCTCTGGAAAAGCCACAGTACTATTTAGGTTCTCTGGAGGTAAGGCTTGTTCCAGGTATATTCTACATATACCTGGAGATTTCTACATAATTTCTATACATATCTTTATAGAATGTGAGGCATAGGCTATAAACTGAAATGTGATGTTTATCCCATATATCTGGGAACATATGTAGCTCTTGTACGCCCTAGCAATCCACCTTGGTCACTTACCTCCCTGTCCTGGCTAGTTCTTCTGTAGCATGATTTGATAAGAAATTAATCTACCATACATGGATGTGATGAGTTCTGACCTATTTAATTTAGCAAATGGGTGAACCCTGATTTCTTTCATTGATAAAACCGACCCTGGAAATTGATTTAGAAAGTTAAGAGGAACACAGCCATGTCATTATACACAAAATTCCAAGATAGCTAAGGGGAAAGAGATAACTATAGACTCATGACCATGATTTGTCACTTAGAATATCAGTTGTGATCTTAAACTATACTCTAAGTCCTCCCTGCCAGCAGGAACACCTGGAAACCAGACAAAGACAATGAGTAAGTGCACAGTTCTTATCTACAGTGTGTCCTGAGAAAGCCATTCCAGAATACATACGGCATCTCTTTTTTCTTGACTGGACCTGCAATTTAGAGAAAACACTCTTAGGCCAGATCATACTGAGTTATGTTTGCACAGGTCTTGGTTCTCTTGTTTTACTGGAGAACTAATAAACAAAAAATATGTATTGTTCTGTTCGATGCCATCACAAAATACCTGAGTCTAGGTATTGTGTAATGAAAACAAGTAGTTTCTCACCTTTGCCTATCAAGTACGATCAGGCAAGCCTATGTCTTTCTCCTACAAAAGGGATTCCTAAA
>JADRCD010000221.1:3769-17007 GCA_019843815.1 Montemys delectorum
CAAGAAATTCAAATAGAACAACATATACTAGGAAACCTACACGGTAAGACAGAATGACTATGTGCAATGTAAACAGCTAACAAAAGAATGGTCAGTATTGTGGCTGGGCTCCTAAATGTCTTTCCAAGTTCAATGGTCTCAAGCTGATGGTTCTAGAGCAGGCAGTTGGAATTTTTGAGCAGACTAGTTCAAGAACAGCTCCAGGGTAGGTGGTATAAACTTTATAGCAGGCTAGTTCAAGGATGCAAATCAATGTAATTGCATTCCTGAAGGCTTCGTGAGAACTTGGCATTCTCTTTCTGCTCCCTGGCCTTATGAATTGAAAGGATCTCCCTCTGCCCAAGTTCTTTATCATGTTCTGTCTTGCCAAAGTCTCAAAGCAGTGCAGTTCAACAATCTTGGTGAAACATCTAAAACAAGGGAACAAAGTTCTCTTCCTGACCAGTCTGTTATAGCAGGCATTTTGCAGGATGCCAGAAGGTAGACATCAAACAGATGTGAGAGAATGCCTCCAAGATGGTAACATTGAATCCCTGAATCCTGCTGCCGAGATCCAACATCATAAAGATAAATCTTGGGGTCTAAGTGTATAACACAACTTTCTAGTTGCACTAACAACCAATAAACCACAGAAATGTTCAGTCTCTGAGTGGCTTGAGGCAGGAACTTGTCTTGTCTTCTCATTCTTTCTGTCTACAGCAATATCACAAACTAATATTTAGTCAATGAGTATGAAATAAAAATTAAGCCACTTTTTCTCACTGTTAAATCCAGATGGTTTCCTATAAACAAATGAAGATAGCTCAAATATAGAAGCTTAATCCAACTTATGCAATAAAAACTGTTGGCTTCAATAATCACCTGCCTCCAAAAACACATCCAAGAAAAGTTAGATTGTCACAACTGGAACTAAGTATCCATATGTAAATCTCAGTGAGGACAGGGTGTTGGCATTTTGTGACATGGTCTTTCCATATCCTCTACCTAAAATTTTAGTTGGTGAGATGGAATGCTATCAAGAACAATAGTTAAGAGACACACATATACTCTCAAAGTCCTCCACCTTCTTGCAAGTTATTCTCTATAGAAATCAGTTACATACCTATACTTCTTAACTGTATTTTCCTACAACTTAAGAAACATATATTCTATCTATGGGATTAAGGAAAAATAGCACTTCTAGGGAACATATCAAGTTGAAACTGTGTTGGACTGTGTAATTTAGTCAGAGTAAGTAATCCAATTCATATCGCTCCTTTCTGCTTCCTGTAACATTAATTTCAAATGTGTCTGCACATCAGCAAGCTTTTGTCGATCTAAACTGCCTTGAAAATGCCACCTCCCATAGCAATGCACAGGGATTGGATAAATCACATATTTAAGTGTCATCAATGGTGTTAAGAGCTCAAGAATTCTCATGAGCATAGGCATGGTAATTGGATTTGAAGAAAAGCTAAGAACTCGGAGTTGAGAACAGTTAGTTAGGGCAGGAATAAGAATAGAGATTGTAGAATCTGTTAAAAGGCAATGATTAATTGCCAGATGCTCCAAGGTGCCAGAAACATTCTGTAGGAGAAAATAAAATGGCTCACAATCTTCCCAATACATTGGATTGTTGCTGATATTCAGCAGCTTTAAATGGTTGGCTTGAGGGCACTCAGACAGAAACTTGAAGTCATTGTAAGAAAGTCCACAGAATGGCAGATACAGGAAATCCAAACCAGCAGGTAGGGCTCTGTAGGAAGGAAACACAAAAGTTTTTCTGAAAAATGAGGACTAGATGAGGGGAAAAATACCCATGAATCTATACCAAACTATTTTGAACATATAGTGTATTAGCAACTAATGATGTGAGCTTTAACACACTTAATAGACTTATGAGTCTCTAAAAGACAATTGACCACTCTCACACATAATATTTTAACCTTGACAATGTATAAAATATGTTGTTATAGAGTCATGTGAAAACTTTGTGAAAATATTATCTACTTTGTAATTACAACACAATCAAATGTGGAACTAGTTCACCTGCTTGGAACTGGTAGGACAGAAGGAGTAACCAACCAGAAGCTCCATTTGGCCAGTCCATAAATGGCAGCCTCTACATTCACAGCCTGAATCTTAGAGATAGCAGATTAAGGAAAATCATCTGACATCAGTCTATGGGTATCTGGCTACAAGTATGTGCACCTGTGCCACCATATAAAGTCTTTCTCTTAGTTCCTTCTTTCTTGACTACTAGAGAAGGATTCCATTCATCTTTTCCCCATTGTATCTCTGGACTGAGCACAGCACCTGTCCATGCTTAACTGAGATTTTTGAAACCCTGTTTTTTCTCTTCAACTATAGAAAAGTGGCCATTCCTGATTGTTTTTAAACTCCCAACATTGCCCATGCTTAGGTAGGAGACAGGGTTATGGGAAGCTTAAGAGTGTCTAAATTTTTTTTTCTCATCTTAAAAACAGGTTATTAGTTGAAACCCAGTATCTATCCCAAGCCCTTACCTCAGGACATTTTCAAGATGATCTGTGAGGCAGAATGAAGACAAATTGAGCTCCTTTAACTGATCCATACGCCTCAGTTGGGTGATAAAATTTCTAAAGGTTCTCCCAGTCAAAGATCTACAAGTGATTTTAGACAGGCTCAGTCGGTCCAGGTGTATTACATGAGTCAGAAGGGTGGTAACTTCAGTAAGGAAAGCCTGGTCAACTGCCAGGTGATCAACACATTTCAGATCCAGATGGTTTAATGCATCTCTGCACTCACACAAATTATTAATTTGCAAATCTCGGCAGCACAGGTGCAGAGAGCCTTGGCTCTGCTCTACTTTATTCAGAAGCAAAGCAAAAAAATCACTTTCCCTCAAGGTGCCATCAAGGGAAAGGTCCACTAGTAATTCCATAGGCAGCTTGGAGGGCCGAGCCTCAGACTCAGAACTTGAAAGACTCTCCTGGCTTTCAATTTTGAAGATAGAGTGCTCAGAGTAAGCACAAGAATGAAAACAATTTGTTGATTTAGTAGTGATATCAGGGCATATGGTCTTGCAGCCAGCATCCTGCCTTAAATCTAGGATCCTCAGTTTAGGGCTCCTGTAGGTTGAAAAATAAAAACAAAAAACAAAAAACAAAAACAAAACAAACAAAAACAGAGGATCTGAGGGGTGGCAAACATCAATATAACCAAGCAGGAACAATAGTAACATGGAGTGACAAAACCATGTTTTTGGTTCTGTCATTTCATATACTAGGTACCAGAAAAACTTTTCTATGCAAGTACTATATCCCTTACTATTTTCTATAACAACTAATCCTCACAAATCTTGCTCACCTGTTTCTCTGAAATGTCTCCATTATGTATATCTATCAATAGTAGCCTCACTCACCTCTATTACAAAATTAAAACTCTCTGTAAGACATCAGTTTTTAAGATAATCTCAACTGGCAGACTAACCACCTCACATCTATTTTTAGCAGTCGCTATTACTAACTGTGGAAGACAGAATAGCATAACTAACTGGTGTTCTCTTGTAATGTTTTGCTGTCTTACCATGTGTACTGGCTAGTTTTGTGTGTCAACTTGACACAGGCTGTAGTTATCACAGAGAAGGGAGCTTCAGTTGGGGAAGTGCCTCCATGAGATCTAGCTGTGGAGCATTTTCTCAATTAGTGATCAAGGGGGTAGGCCCCTTGTGGGTGGTGCCATCTCTGGGGTGGAAGTCTTGGGTTCTATAAGATAGCAGGCTGAGCAAGCCAGGAGAAGCAAGCCAGTAAGGAACGTCCCTCCATGGCCTCTGCATCAGCTCCTGCTTCCTGACCTGCTTGAGTTCCAGTCCTGACTTCCTTTGTGATGAACTGCCATGTGGAAGTAAGCGGAATAAACCCTTTCCTCCCCAACTTGCTTCTTGGTCATGAAGTTTGTGCAGGAATAGAAACCCTGACTAAGACACCATGTATGAATTATACATATTCTTACTGCAAAGTTGAGTTCTTGGCAGTAATGTCTGAAGATCGCTTTCAGCTCACTGTGTTTCTTGTATACTTAATGTTCTCATGTGGAGACAGAAAAGGGGCCAAGCCTTTACCATCACTGTCAGCATGTTTGAATGCCTATCCATTGAGGCACCAGTGAACAGAACAAAAATTACCTTGGGATTTCCCTACATTTCATGGATTACTGTGGGCTCAGAAAAATCAAATCACTTTATTCTTGGTCTACACTTCACTTTTTATTTTTATTTTTATTTCTATTCCACATGCATTGGAGTTTTTTCCTGTATGTGGGTATCAGATCCTGTAAAACTGAAGTTACAGTTGTGAGCTGCATTATGGATCCTGGGAATTGAACCCTGGTCCTCTGTAATAACATATCCCTGGAGCCCTTAGTCTCCACTTTTCACACCGACTTACTGCCAATAACTCTTTCCCATGAAAAGAAAGCAGCACAAATTATTTTTTTGTTATTCTCCACAAATCCTCAGCAATCTTAATATTCTCATCTTCCTTTAATGCAAACCCACCAATAGCGCTCTCAATCACTTACATTCCATATCCAAGACTGTAAGACAGTTGTTTTAAGGTGACCTCACATGCTGGACTAACAGTCCTGTAGCCTTGTTCATTATTTGCATATACTACACAGGAGAGAAGAGCAGATAGAGGCATAACCTCCGGCATCTTACCATCTCTCTATTATACCAGGTCTTACCTAGTGGCTGAGTTTGGGGCAGGGAGGAACTGAAGACTCTCAATCATGTCTTTCAGGAGTTCACGCTGGGGTTCCTGCACACTTAATGTTCCAATGTGGAGACAGGTAAAGGGCCAAACCTTCACCATTGCTGTCAGGGTATTCTTGTGCCTACCCGAAAAGGCAGCAGTGAACAACGGAACAAAAAGCTCCCTTGGGATTTCCTCCAGAGCTTGAATTGCTGCATGCTCATTACTCAATAGACACTGTATAGCAAGGTCCAACAGTGTGGGCGGGTCCTTGGTGTCCATCTTAATTAACCTACATTTTTAGTGAGAAACATTTAGAAAACTTGACAAATATCCACAGTATCTTCTTTGCAATAATTATTAGCAACATAGATAACTATATGTAGAATATATAGGTAATAAAACAGCCACTTCTAGAGACTTCTACTTGTAGGACATAGAAATTGGTTTGGGAGTAGACTAAGGTCTGATTATGGTATGAATACACACACAACCAACTCTTTTACATATATATGTGTACATAAATATATGTATTGATAAAATGTCAATAGAAATGATCACGAGGTAATCAGAAGACAATTTTGTTCACTTTGTGACCTGACTCTGGATAGTTCATCTCAAAAGTATACAAGCCATCACAAAAGAATGAGCAAGTCCAGACAAAAGTGATACCATTATTATCTTGCAAATAGAAAATACTAAAACATCAAATTAACTGTGATTCTGATAAAGCAAAAAGAAACACCAAATCAAAATATTCAACACTTTTCCCTTTAATACCAAAACAATGAACTTACTGTAAGGAGTTGTCCTGAGACTTCCACAGAGCACTCTGACATGCACCCACCTGTGCTTAAACATATACCGTGCAAACACGCACACAATAGTTTAAAAATAAACCAGTATCATAGAAACAAAGAAGGCTGAAGTGTCCGCTTAAGAAAAGATCATAAGCTTTCATTAGCTTCCTCTCTCACACAGACTGTCTCCTGCTGGGTGGGATAAGAACACACCCTCAACACAAATCTCAGTGTCCTTTCCTTCCCAAATAAACTCTTTTAAAAATATTTTATTAGGTATTTTCTTTATTTGCATGTCGTATGATTTCTTCTTTCCAAGTTTCTGCTCCAAAAAAATCCCAAAAAACAACTACAAGAACAAATCCTTGTTCCCTCCCCGCTCCTGTCACCCCACCCTCTCCCGCTTACTGGCCCTGGCATTCCCCTACACTGGGGCATAGAACCTTCACAGGGACAAGGGCCTCTCCTCCCATTGATGATCAACTTTGCAATGCTCTGCTATACATATGCAGCTGGAGCCATGAGTCCCCCGCATGTGTACTCTTTGGTTGGTGGTTTAGTCCCTGGGAGCTCTGAAGGTACTAGTTAGTTCATATTGTTGTCCGTCCCAAGGGACTGCAAACCCTTCAGCTCCTTGGGTCCTTTCTCTAGCTCCTTCATTGGGGACCCTGTACTCAGTTCAATGAATGGCTGTGAGCCTCTTAAAAACACATGTGAGATATTCATCCACATGTGTGGACATCAGCAACCTCATACTTTACAAACTGGAGAGTCTCTGGAAAGTGGGGGAACCTGTCATCCCTACAGGTATAAAAGCTATGAATACATAGCAGATATTCATGAGACATATACACATACACACACACATACATAAGGGGAGAGAGAGAGAGAGAGAGAGAGAGAGAGAGAGAGCGAGCGAGAGCGAGAGAGCATAATGAAAGCCCCTAAAAGGAAGAGAAATGTGTTAGGCAACTGACCTGTGACTGATCAGGGTTTAGCACCAATCTAAAAGTTAGTAAAGATGAGAAAATCCAATGTAAACCCTCAGCTGGCGTACTCCAACCTAGAAATAAGCATCTCTAAGAGTTAGACATTTAAAAAAAAGTTTGCATATTGTATTTTATTCTTTTCTTTCTGCTATGCTTTTGTATCATTTAAACTTTACAACATTTTAAATTTTATAGTTTTTATTCCTGTCCCCTTACATTTACCTAATTTTGTTCACACATTTGATCTGAATAATGCACTCCTATCATGTACTCTTTTCCTCTTTACCCTCTTCTTCCTAACATGCTTCCACTTTTTCTTCTCCTCTTTCCTTTCTTTTATTCAGCATTGCTTCTTCTTAGGCTCCTCCACCTACCCAATTGATTTCACTCATTTACTATTTCCACTTTGACCCACATTCAGTTTTAACTTTACAGTTCACTGCACACTATTTTTGTAATTCCTGCCCTATTCTCATTTGAGTTGTGGTAGTTGGATTTATCAGCTTCATGTCTCTTGTAGACATGGTCTGTATTGGTGTTACAGCTGCTAGAGTGGTTATTTCTGTCATCTCTGAACAGTACTGAAGATTTAGCCTGCAAGAGCAGGCTGCTCACTAACATCTCCAAATAAAACTAGAAGAAAGACCAATAGCAAGTGATGTAGAAATGAGAGCACAGAAGCACAAGTAATATGAAAAACAGGGGAAATGATCATAACTCCTCAAATGCTGCAGCTGAAACTAAAGACAATGAAGTGGTTGGAAGGCTGCACTGAGAATTCAAACTCTGCACAAAATATGATTCAATGGTTTCAAAAAAGATACAAAGTAGCAGGTGAAGGAAGGAATATCGCTAAGGATATGGAGATGCAAACCAGAAAATACATGAGAACATCAGCAAGAAACTATGAGTTTGAAAAAAATATTACAACTAAAAAAAGGAACAAAAAACAGTGTAGAAAGGTTCACCAGAGAACTATATCACTTTAACCTAATGAATATTAGGGCTGGAAGAAAGACTCAAGGGGATTCTACATTTAAACCTAAATATCACAAAAAGAAATAAATCATAAAGTGAAACTATGCGAAGACCTAGCTCAGGTAAGGTCTTGCTCACAGCATGCTCATAGCCCACAATAAAATTATTATGATCAACTTGGTTTCCTATCAGTGACAACAGGAGGTTCATGATACAGAAATCAATAAAGGTGATACAACTCATAGACACATTTAGAGGAGGACACACAGAAGAGTCCTTGAGAAAAGCTAGCGATCTGTTTGTGACAACATCACTGAAGGGCCTCAGTGCACACCTCAACATAAAATTGGTCCTAAATAACAAACATATTAAACTGAGCACATTTATACTAAACTGTGGAAGCAGAAACCATTTCATCTAAAGTCAATGAATAAGAGAGTGGGACCTGCTCTCTAAACCCCTTTATTCTGCTTGAAGGTTTTGCCTACAGCAGTAATGCAAAATGAGGACGTAAATGGGCTATAAACAAAAAAAGAGAAGGTTAAATAATCTCTCTATGGGTAAATGATAAGGTCATACAATTAAAACTTGAACACAAGCAACACTTGAACACAAGCACTAAGATGTGCTTTAACACTTTCACCAAAAAAAGCAGTATGCACAGAAACATAAAATACTGTCTAGTTCATATTCACCAGAAACTACGGTACTGAGAAATTATGCAGAAATGCAATCCCATGCAGTGTTTTCAAAAACTTAAAACACTTATGAATAATCCAAACTGAGGGAGTTAAATACTTGAACAATGAAAACTTTAAAACACTGAAGAAACTGAAAGAGACACTAGAAGAGTGAAAGGCTTCCCGTTACATAGAATAGCAAAATGACCATGTTACTGAAAGACATGTACAGAAGCAATGTGATGCCTTGTAAAATCCCAACTATATCTAGCTCAAAGGAAAACAACGTCCCAAAATAAGGAGACAACAACAAAAGACTGTAAGTAGCCTAAGTAATCCTCTTGCAAAGGTAATGCTCCAGGTAGCATAGCACCTGCTCTCAGATGACAGAGCTTGGCAACAAAAAAAAAAATGAATGTTACTACAAGAAACAGAAATATGTGGACCCCCCCCTCAAGATTAGAATAGATGACTCAGAAATAAAACTATACAGCCATGGCCACTTACGCTTTTTTTTTTTTTTTTTAAAAAATATGCCAAAAAACATATATTGAAGAAAACAGTTTCAACCGAGCTGGTAAAAGTGGCTAAAGAAACCTAGATAAATGTTCATTCCAACCTCTCCCTGACTCTTCACCAAAAATAATTCAAAATAGATCAAAGATCCTAATGCAGAATGAGCTATACTGAAACCTCTGTAACAAAACATGAGGGAAAAGTTTAAGATATCAGCCATGTTAAAGCCTTTCTAAAAAGGGACCCTGGAAACAGCTCAGAAAATAACACGAACTCAAAAATGGGATTGAATGAAATAAATAAGATTCTGCAAAGCAAATGAAGTAAGCAACAATGAGGGGCAGATATCAGCATGGTAACAATATTTTCCCACTATACATCTGACAAGATTAATATCTGCAATCTATAGAAAACCCAACATTTAATCACCAAATCAACAGAGACAAATGTACCTAGCAGTTCTCAAAGGAATACCAATGGCCAATAAATGGATTAAAAATTTTAAATATTATAGCCTCTCGATGAATGTTTATCAAAACATACCTTCCCCAGTCATAAAGTAGAAAATCAAGAAAACAAATAACAAATGCTGAGGAGAATATAGAGAAGAGGAAAAATTACACAATAATGTTGGGAATTTCCAGAAAACAAATATAAGGTGTTATCTCTTGCAAGCAGTAGACTTAAATATGTATTAATAAAGATATATGTAGCTATACATACAATGGGTCCCTAGTTTTATTGACCTGATTATATTCTTTTGTCCCTCTGCCCCTTTTGCTTTTTCTATTATCCTTTTGCTTCACCCAATCAGTCATTTTACTTTCATATGTATGTGTGTGTGTGTATATATATATATATATTACATATAGATATGTTATATGTAATTATTATATATAAACATTATATGTAATGCAATGTACCTATATTCTGTAAATGTCATAATAAAACCCAGCATTGTATAAACTATGCAAAATTTTAAAGTGAGACTAATCCAAATATGGAACGTACACCTGACCAGTAATCTTCAAATATGTTGAGCTTGTAATGTCCAACGAAGACTCAGGAACTGTCCTTGTAGATGAGACTATGGAGAAATGGTGACTAAATTGACTGAGGTACCCTGAATAGAATCCTGGAATATAAAAATATTACTTGGATAAATGATCAAAATCAAATGAAATAAGTAGTTAACTTATTAGCACTTCAGTAATGTTGATCTCTTTGTTTCTGGTAATTTTTTTTGATCTATAAGTTGTCAATAGTTAGGAAATCTGGGTGAGCACTCTCTATGTGCCTAAAATTAATTTATAACTTAAAGGGCAATAGGCCACGGTCTGAGATAGACATCTGTAATAACATTACAAAGGAGACAGAACCAGGGATATCATAAAGGCCAGTGACTAGTTACGTAGCCACAGTGTCCAGTAACATTCTAATGCATTTGAGAGCCCATATACTAAATGAAATCACATTCATCTATAACAGGTATGAAACACTGGTACATAAGCATGTACTTGCTCTTCAGATGTGAGCATTTGGTGTCAAAATAAGTACTGTACAAAGATAAATACATATCTACACAGTTCAGTCCTTACTGTTTTAAAGACTGGCCCAGAAAAAAAAACGATCTCACCACGTTAATGAAGGTTGACGCAGGACTCCAAATCCTCGTACCACAGCAGTGGAAATGTCACCAAGTCCGTCTCAGTAATATAAATTTTTGAAGAGGAGGTTAAAGGCTATATGGAGGACTTTAAAAGGGGAGTAGGAAATTAGTCACATGACTGAAGTTACTGCCACCTCCAGAGAAACCGTTTCCTCAAAACAAACGCGCGGCACGTTGAAAGTAGATTCAGCACTATTGAGCGATCCACTCAGATCACAGATTAATCCCTCTACCCTGGCCATTTAGCCCCCAAACGAGTTTAACTTAAAGAGATTATTGTACTTTACCTAAGTAGTTAAGTCCTCTGACTTCCCATGTTCTCAACTTTGGCAGCCCCTCGTTATCAGAGAGGCTTTCTCCACAGTGGGGGCGACTGCTCTTGTATCGGTCACAGCTCCAGTTTTAAGCGGCAACTGGCGGATTCTCATTGGCTACTCAAGGTCAGCTGACTTGTCTCTAGATCCTTCCGCTAAGGAGTACCATGTGCTGCATTGCCGGAGGGTTCAGAGTATGTGTCCGTCCACCTGCCAAGATAGTCTTAGATTTAAAAAGACAGTTACCCCTAAAACGTAAATCTATGAGTGACACATTATGCCAAGCCAGGTGTCAAGTTCCGATAACGAGCCATCAGAATTAGTAGACACAGTAAAGTTTTTCATTTAAACTCAAGGATCACTTATTGGAAAACAAGATTCTACCTTACCACGCTATTTTCTCTTGACAAAAAAATCCTGCCAAGGTGCCTATAGTCACAAAATTTGGGGTGCTGGAGAGATGATCTCTTCTTATTTAAGACAATACTGAGGAGCAAAGAGACAAAATGCTTTTAAAAGGAAAACCACCATGAACAACAACAGACAGTAGAACTAAACAAGGATTGAAAAATACATGTTTTGATCTCTGTGCAGAAAAAAAAACATTATAATATTTGTTTATATTTCTAGAAGGAGAGAATATCTACTCACCTTAAAATATTATTATCAATAATTATCTAATATCCAATTTTATTGGCTATCTAATATCCAATAATTATCTAATATCCTAATTATCTAATATCCAATTTTTATCCTACAATGCTGATTTTATTCTTAATCTATTTTTCCTTTTTCACAGTATTATCCAGTTTACTCATATCCTATTATCTACTTTATTGCTTATGTCCCAAAAAAGAAAGAAACAATGCTCTGAGCATTGTAGAATATAGAGGTTCAGCTCAAGAGGTTTCAGAGAATAATAATACTGGCAACTGAGTTAGAGGCCATTCTTGTTATATTTTGATAATGTATATTCTGTACCATTGCATGTTGGAAGTATGTAGTTTGCTTTTTTATTTTCTAGGACATTAATTAAAGGAGATTTTTTTTTTGAGTCTCAAAAGAATCTTTGTACTTTAGACTTTTAAAACAGTCTGAAGATCATATTAGCCTCTCTTTTCATTGATGACTGATTTGGCCATCCTCTGCTACATATGCTGCTGGAGCCATGAGTCCCCCGCATGTGTACTCTTTGGTTGGTGGTTTAGTCCCTGGGATCTGTGAGGGTACTAGTTACTTCATATTGTTGTTCGTGCTAAGGGGCTGCAAACCCTTTAGCTCCTTGGGTCCTTTCTCTAGCTCCTTCATTGGGGACCCTGTACTCAGTTCAATGGATGGCTGTGAGCCTCTACTTCTGTATTTGTCAGGTATTGTCAGAGCCTCTCAGGAGATAGCTATATTAGGCTCCTGTCATCCAGCACTTGCTGGCATCCACAATAGTGTCTGGGTTCAGTGTCTGCAGATGGGAGGGATCCCCACATGGGGCAGTTTCCTGATGGTCTTTCCTTCAGTCTCTGCTTCAAACTTTGTATCTCCTCCTATGGGTATTTTGTTCCCCCTTCTAAGAAGGACTGAAGTATCCACTCTTTGGTTTTCCTTCTTCTTGAGCTTCTTGTGGTCTGTGAATTGTACCATGGGTATTCCGAGCTTTTTTCCTAATATTCACTTATCAGTGTCTCTGAAGTTTCTTAAGACCATCTATCTATTTATCCTTGATTTTGTGGAAAATATTTTCTAATTCTTTGATCATGTTTTTTTTTTTTCTTCCTTTAGAACTATTTTCCAGAGCTATGGTCTTTTCATTGTGTTCCAGATGTACTATTGGTTGCTTTGTTCCTGGTGTTCTGGTGTTTTTTGTTTTTTGTTGTTGTTGTTGTTGTTGTTTGTTTGTTTTTCTTTGTTTATTTTGGTGTGTGTGGTTGTGGTTGTGTATGTGTGTTTAAAGATTTTTCTTTGATTAAATAATGAATTTTTCTACCCTGATATATTCTGCTTTCTGGGCTTTTTTTCTTGACTTTCTGATATATATAATTTCAGGTTGAGTTTTCGTCTAAGTTTCTACATCTTAATTAAATTTTTTCATGCATTGAATTTTTCATTACCTTATTTAACTGTTTTTTCACGGTCCTCATTCAGACTTTTTTTCATATCATATTTGATTTCCTTGAAAATATTGACAATTACCAGTTTGAAATTCTTATATACCAGCTAAGTTGCTTAGAATATTATTTCAAAAAGTGCTGATTTGTGGAAAAAAGTTGCCAGTGGCCAATGACTGGGCAAAGGGAGATGGGATGGGACCCTTACAGTTGTATGGCTGGGATGCAGTGGGGAGGAGAAGGAGAAATTTCCATGAAGTGGTGGGATATGGATGGATGTAGGAGCTACAAGAAATAAAGCCAATGGGCCATGTAAAAATCTGGACAAGTGACTACTGGCCACTTCTCCAATTGGGCCTGAAATAGCAGGGAAAGGCTTAGGAGTCCCTCAGCCTTTTGAGTAGCCAAGGCATTTTAAAATCAACTGGAGTGTGTGTGTGTGTGTGTGTGTGTGTGTGTGTGTGTGTGTGTGTGTGTGTGT
>JADRCD010000221.1:17017-32193 GCA_019843815.1 Montemys delectorum
TGTGTGTGTGTGTGTGTGTGTGTGTGTGTGTGTGTGTGTGTGTGTGTTCCATTCATGAATCCAGATAGTTCCTGGGTGGGTGTAGGTGTCCAAAGTGCCCAAACTCTGCAGAACACCTCCTCCAATGAAATTATACCTGCTAATCATGTCAAAAGCAGTATCATCCAGCTTGGGATCAAGTATTTGTGAGTAGAAAGGACATTTATCATTCAAACCTAGTAGATAAGCAAGAAAATAAAGAGTGAAGTCACTTTCAGTGTCTCCAACTGAGGTTCCTGGTTGGGCTCCACAAAGCTCCAGGGCCCAGACACTGCATGGTATCATGGGAAGCTGGATCAGGGGATTCCTTTCTGGAGTTCCAGTTTTGACTCCAGGCTTTTATTTCATGCTGTCCCAGATTAGTTGAGGAAGGGAATGTGCTGACTTGGATTCCAACCTCAAGTTTTGGTTTAGATTCTAAGTCTGACTCACAGTTGTCCTAATCCAGCTTAATGTGGTAAATAGGATGACTGGCAGATGACCAGGTAAGTAGGAAGGGACTTGGCTCAGGAGTCTCTATCTATAGTTTTGGGCCAGGATTAGTGGTGGTTGGGTTATCATCAGGCAGGGAGTTGAGGAATCTTTAAGTAGAATTCTGGATTGAGTTACACTTGTGAGGCCCTATGGTAGGTGGGGTGTATGACAAGGGCAAATGAGCTGACCCAGAGTTCCTACCCAATGTTCTGGTTCAACTATGTTTGGCATAGTTGGTGGAGTGAAAGATAGGGGACCAGGAGCAAATTTTCATATCTGTTCAGTTTCAGGTTATTGAATCCACTAAGTTTAAGATGTGTGCAAATTTTTGTATAGCATTTCAAGTGATTATATATTTTCAGGAATTTATTATAGTATAGGTGGAGCCACTGGGAGAGCATGAGGACCTAAGTTATGACAGAACCCTAGGGAATCTTCTTATTATAATTGATATACCTGTATTTACTGACTCTGCAATGAAATATTGGAGGATAGATTTGCCACACTATACTGATAAAGAATAGAATGGGAAGTAAATGCACATAGTAACTAATACTTAAGATGTCCCAACATATCTTTGTGTTTCTTTATCCTAGATTTTCTATTGTCACAAATCCTAAAAGTTTTCTATGAATTCAGAGTTCAGTCCATTATCAAGATCTCCGTGAGCTTTAGAGTCAATACTAGCTATGTCTGTATCTCATTATTGGCAGGCTAACTCCACTGTGCATTCACCTAAATTAAAATTCCTGTTAGCACTCAGGTTAAAATGTATTTTAAAAAAGCCAAGGAATTTTATGCTTATTGAAGAATATGGTTCACTTGCAGGGGTCTAAGTACCTATTGAAGAGAACTGGCTATCATATATTTCATAATGATTATAACCTGCATGGAATTATGATCAGCTTTTCTATGAAGAGTTACAGCTAAGAGATTAAGACTCAGGAGGCAAGAGCAGGTTGGAAAATAATGAAGTTTTGCAAAGCAAATGACCACCTGAGTGTGCAGTAGTACAAACATTTGCTTACTAATGCTTAACAGAAACATTGTTCAGACTTAAAAACTCTGGCCTTTCTTTAATCCTTGGAGCGTAGTTCTAAGAGTTACTTAGATGTTCATAAAACTTTATCTAGAACATGTGTGGAAGAGAGGATTGAAAGAAACCATAGTGCCTTGACTGAGTTGACTACGCATAGTAAGTAGTTCATAGCCATTTAATTTAATTTTAATTATTTTATTTATTTACATTCCAGTTGTTGCCTTCACACACACCCCACAGTTCCTCATCCCATTCCTCCTCCCCTTTGCCTCCTAGAGGATGCTCCCCCCATCAGACCCTCCCCCTTCCCTGGGGTCTTAAGTCTCCTGAGAGTTAAGCACATCTCCCACTGAGGCCAGACCAGGCAGCCTGCTGCTACATGTGTGCCAGGGTCCTTGGCCCAGCCCCTGTATGCTCCTGATTGGTGATTCAGTCTCTGGGAGCTTCCTTGGATCTGGGTTAGTTAAGTCTTCCTATTGAGTCTCTCTCTCTTCAGCTTCTTCAATCCTACCCCTAATTCAACCATAGGGGTCCTGACTTCAGTCCAAGGGTTGGGTGTGAGTCTGGTCAATCAGCTGTTGGTAGGGCCTCTCTCAGAGGTCAGCCATCCTAGGCTCCTGCCTGTAAGCACACCATAGTAGCATCAGTAATAGTGTCAGGCCTTGGTGCCCCCTGCCCACGCCATGAGATGGATCCCAAGATGGTCCAGTCATTGGACCACCTTTCCTTCACTCTCTTCTCCATTTTTGTACCCGCAATTCTTTTAGACAGGAACAATCTGGGTCAGAATTTTTGACTCTGGATTAGTAATCCAGTCCCTCCTCTTGAGGCCCTGTCTTTCTACCAGAAGTGGACTCTTTTGAGTTCCCTCTCCCCCAATGTTGGGCATTTTGGCTAAGGTTACCCTAATTGAGTCTTGAGAGTCTCTCACCTCCCGACTCTCTGGTACTTTCTAGAGAGTCCCCCCCACAACTCCCACCCCCAAAAGGCTGCTTATTTCCATTCATTCTCCTGGCCCTCTGGGATTCTCTCCTGTTCCTCCCCCCCCCACATACCTGATTGTGTTCTTCCTTTCCCCTCCCCTCCACTCTGCCACCCAGATCCCTCCCTTCCTCTGTGATTATTTCCTTCCCTCTTCTAAGTAGGATTGAAGCATCCTCACTTGAGCCTTTCTGCTTGTTACATTTCTTATGGTCTGTAGGTTGTATCCTGGGTATTCTGTACATTTTGGCTAATATTCACTTATCAGTGAGTACATACTATACATTTCCTTTTAAGTCTGAGTTACTTCACTCTGGATGATATTTTTCTAGTTCCATCCATTTGCCTGCAAAATTCATGATGTCCTTGTTTGTAATAGCTGGATAGTATTCCATTGTGTAGATGTACCACACTTTCTGTATCCATTCTTTAGCTGAGGGACATCTGGGTTGTTTCAAGCTTCTGGCTATTATAAATAATGTTGCTATGAACATGGTGATGCATGTGTCCTTGTGGTATAGTGGGGCATCTTTTGGATATATATGCCTAAGAGTCATATAGCTGAGTCTTCAGGTAAAACTTTTCCCAATTTTCTGAGGAACTGCCAGATTGATTTCCAGATTGGTTGTACCAGTTTGCAATCCCTCCAGGAATGGAAGAGTGTTCTTTCTCTACATCCTCCTCAGCATGTGCTGTCACTTGAGTTTTTGATCTTAGACATTCTAATTGGTATGAGATGGAATCTCAGGGTCGTTTTGATTTGCATTTCCCTAATGATTAAAAACTTTGAACATTTCTTTTTGTGTTTCTCTGCCATTGGAGATTTTTCTGTTGTGAATTCTGTTTAGCTCTGTATCCCTTTTTAAACTGGTTTATTTGGTGGTTTTGGAGGTTAGCTTCTTAAGTTATTTATATATTTGAATATTATTAGCTCTTTATCAGATATATAGGGTTAATGTAGTTTTTTTCCCCCCAGTCTGTAGATTGCTGATTTGCCTTATTGATGATGTGGTGTCTTTTGCCTTACAGAAGCTTTTCAGTTTCATGAGTTCTCATTTATCAATTGTTGATCTTAAAGCCTGAGCCACTGGTGTTCTCTTCAGTAAATTTTCCCCTGTGCCAATGAGTTCAAGGCTCTTTCCCAATTTCTCTTCTATTAGTTTTAGTGTATCTGATTTTACATTGAAGTCCTGTATCCACTTGGATTTTTCCTTTGTGCAAGGTGATAAATGTGGATCTAGTTTCAGTCTTCTACATACAGACCGCCAGTTAGATTAGCACCATTCATTGAAGATGTTTTCTTTTGTCCACTGTATGATGGTTTTGACTTCTTTGTCAAAGTTCAAGTGTCCATAGGTGTGTGGGTTTACTTCTAAGTCTTCAATTCTATTCAATCAATCGTCCTGTCTGTCTCTGTACCATGCAGTTTTTATCACTATTGCTTTATAGTACAGCTTGAGGTCAGATATTGTGATCCCTCCTGGAAGTTCTTTTATTGTTGTGTATTGTTTTGGCTATCCTGGGTTTTTGTTTTTTTCATATGAAGTTGAGAATTGTTCTTTCCAACTCTATGAAGAATTGAGTTGGAATTTTGATGAGGATTACACTGAATCTGTAGATTGCATTTGGTAAGATGGTCATTTTTACTATGTTAACCCTTCCTGTCCATGAGCATGGGAGATATTTCCATCTTCTGAGGTCTTCTACAATTTCTTTTTTCAGGGATTTGAAGTTCTTATCATATAGATCTTTTACTTGCTTAGTAAATTGGCAAGATATTTTTTAGTGTTTGTGGCTATTGTGAAGGTTGTTGTTTCCTGATTTCTTTCTCTGCCTGTTTATCATTTGTATAAAAGAAGGCTACTGATTAGTTTGAGTTAATTTTATATCCTAGCACTTTGCTGAAGTTATCAGTGCTATGAGTTCTCTGGAAGAATTTTGGAGGTCACTTATCTATACTACCATATCATCTGCAAATAGTGATACTTTGGCTTCTTCCTTTCCAATTTGTATCTCCTTTATCTCCTTTTTTTGTCTAATTGCTCCAGCTAGAACTTTGAGTACTATATTGAATAGATAGAGTGTGGGCAACTTTGTCTTGTCCTACATTTTATTGGAACTACTAGTTTTTCTCCATTTAAGTTGATGCTGGCTGTTGGCTTGGTATATATTGCTTTTATTATGTTTAGGTACGTGCTATGAATTCATGATATCTCTGTTCATAGCCATTTTTACCTAATAATTTTAATTGATATCTTAATTAATGTTATATTGCTGTGAAAAGACATCATAACCATAGCAACTCTGATATGTTAGAATGGCGGGTCGAGTCAGGACATACCACAGTCTAGGCCCAAACAGTTCCATGTGTAAAAGTTTTAATTGAGAGGGAGAAGGGGGGCAGTAGCACGGAAAGAGAGGAAGGGGAGAGAGAAAGAGGTGGAGGAATGTTGCGCTCTCTCTCTCTCTCTCTCTCTCTCTGTATATATATATATATATATATATATGGGTTCTGATGTAGTGGCTGCAGGTAAAGGTGAGAGGTGAGGCCAATGGATTCTGGGAATATGGTGCCTATTGCACTGGCAACAAGTCTGTGAGACCCACCCATGCATTGCCACAGGCTTTGGATGCCCTGATGCTAAGAAACTCTTATAAAAGAACACATTTTAATTGGGACTTATATACAGTTTCAGTGGTTTAGTCATTGTTATTGTGGGGTGCTTTGGCTGCATGCTGGCAGACATGGTGTTGGAGAAGATGCTGAGAGTTCTACATCCAGACCTGCAGTCAGCAGAAAGAGACACTGGTACTGGCTTATGTTGCGGGAAATGTTAAAAAAGATCACCCCTAATCTCTCCTGTCCTGCCAGACCACTGTTGTACTACTGAAACTGACTGGCCACATCACTATGTCCCAGCAGGCTCCTGCTATTTTCTCCTAGCTAGCAAGATCATCTTGCTTACATGCAATGCCCCACATACCCCACAATCAGTCATCTAGTGCCTAGTTACCTGGTAGAAACATGACTCTTAAGGCTTAACTATCCAATCAGGTTTATATATCAATAAGATCACAGTTTACAAGATGCCAATACAATAATTTGAGAGCCAAATGATAAAGACAATGTTTTAACCCAAATATTCTAACCTTGTGAAAACCATAACTACTTGTGGCTCTTTAAAACCATGAGAAGTCTGGATCGTCTTTCTGTTCATCTGCCTCCATGATGATTTCTCCCTGCTTCTCCCTCCTGTTCTCTGATCTCTCTCACTCCTAAACTTCTACCTCCATCTCTCTATTCCTGTCCAATCATAGGCCTGTCACTGTCTTAATGTGATTGGACAGAGAAAATGCTGCAACGGGCCTAAATTTTGAAAGCCCAAAGTGCATACTTCCTCCAACAAGACCACACCTCCTAATCCCTCTCAAATAGTACCGTTTCCTGGTGACCAAGCATTCGAATATATGAGCCTATGGGAGCCATTTTTATTCAAACTACCACAATTAGTAAACAATGTATCTTTGTAAATTATATTTAATTATTTCTTTTATTTTTATTTTTTGCAATTATTGTAAGAGGGCCTCTGTAACTTTAAGTTTTTTCAAAACCTACTTTTAATGATAGTCCTTAAACTCTTTAACCTTCCTTCTAGCCTACCACTCACCACCAGAGGTAGTAGAAAAGAAAAGATGCAGGAGAAGTGGAACTGTTAAGAAATGGTTCTTTGGAGCAAAGCCCATCTGTGTTGTCAGGAAATCAGTCTACTTGTAAACACTTGTAGTCAGGAATGTCAGTCTACTTGTAAACACTTCATGGATATACCAGTTCAGAAGTGTAGAGATAGCAACAGTGGTGGCACAACCTAGCAGAAACAGCCAGAATGAATCAGCATGAGTCAGCAGGAGGGAGCAGGGCCAACAGGTATGCCAGGAAAAGTTCTCAGCTGTGTCTCTCTCATCGAAGCGAAGATCAGTGAAGATTTGAGACCAACAAGCTTTACACAGCTAGCACTACAGGCAAGCCTAGCCAAGCCATCGTCACTGTCCATTGAGTGCTATTTATACTCCCTCCATATATCACTTGTTTTCCATGGGTCTTACCTCACCAAAGGTCTTGTCTTAACCTGTGAGTCTGTCTCAGCTGACATTACTCTGCCAGTCATCCTGAGTCTGCAAAAGTGGAAAGGAACCACAACACATCACCAGAAGTTTTTTGGTACATTTCTCTCTATGGAGTCCCAACAAATGGAGCTCAACTACACAATGTACGGTAGACCAATACATGTGTGTTGTTAGCAAAGAATCCTTTATCATGTGTCTTTCATATGCTTGCTTTAGCAGAACATCCTTTCACCTGTGTCTGCTTCAGCAAAACATTCCTTCACGTGTCTACTTTAGCAAAATGCCATTTCACTTGTGTCCACTTCAAGAAAACACTTCTTCATGTGTTTGTCTCAGCAAATCACCATCCAACACATCTGACTTTCTAAAGAACCCATAATTTCAAGTTTTGATAATTGCTCAACCATCCAGAATAAGCAACACCCAGTGATCCTAGAAACAAAAAGGGAAATTGCTGTCTGTACTGCTTGCCTTTTGAGAGTAAGGCATACTAGTACTCTAACAGTCACCCTGGATTTTGCCTTTCTTGCTTGGGAAGAAATATAGGAACTTTGATTTTAATGAATCTGATTCTTCTAGAGAAATGGTTATACACTGTCTTGGACTAGAAAGATGCATATTTCAGCCTTCCATTGACAGAGGTGATTCGACCCATCTATGCTTTTAAATGGACAGAGCCTTGGGGATATTAGAGTAGGCAACTAGCCCAGATTGCCCTTAGGATTTAAAAACACTACATGCAAATCCCCTGCTTTCCTGTCAAAGGTTTCCTGCAACCACACCCTTGCAATATGTAATTATCTCCTACTATGCTCTAAAACTAAAATAAATTATAAAAGGGCCACTGACAGATTGCTTCAAGAGTTACAAACCTTGGATTACAGAGTGTCCACAAAGGAAGCCCAGTTTTGTACATCAGAGTCTACCTATCTTGGCTATCAGCTAAGAGGAAGCAAAAGGAACTTTAAAAACATCTCTGACTTTCAGCGCCAGCCCTAGCACTTCCAAATGTTTCAAAATATTTTCATCTGATTTTCCATAAAACAAACACATTACAAAAGGAGTTTAACCCAAATTCGGGGCTGTCGAAACACATGGTGACATACTTGTACAAATAATTAGACCTTGTAGTGACAAGATGGCATATCTATCTAAGAGCTGCAGTAGCTACTGCTAGTTTAATGGGGAAAAAAAGCAAACAAGTTAACAGGGTTAGAATATTAAAAAAAATTTTTTTTTTACTTATTCACTTTACATCCAGCTCACTGCCCCACTCCCAGTTACCCTCTCCCACAATCCTTCCCCCACCAACTTCTCCTCTGAGCTAGTGACCCCTCCAGGGTATCCCTGCCCCTACCCTGGCACTTCAAGTCTCTGCTAGGCTAGGGTATCCTCTCCCATTGAGGCCAGACATGGCAGCCCAGCTAGTAAAACATATCCCTTGTACAAGCACCAGTTTTTGGGATAGTTCCTGTTTCTGTTGTTCGGGAACCACATGAAGACCAAGTAGGAAGGCCTAGGTCCAGCCCATGTATGGTCTTTGGTGGTTCAGCCTCTGAGAGCCCCAAGGGTTCAGGTTAGTTGACTCTGTTGGTCTTCCCATGGAGTTCCTATCTCCTCCTAGGCCTGCAATCCTTCCTCCTATTCTTCCATGAAAGTCCTCAAACTCCATCCACTGTTTGGCTGTGGGGTCTGCATCTGTCTGAGTCAGTTGCCTCTCAGAGGTCAACATTCTCCTGTCTGCAAGCATAACAGAGTACCATTAATACTGTCAGGACTGGTGCTTGTCCATGGGATAGGTCTCAAGTTGGGGCAGTTATTGGTTGGCCATTCCCTCAGTCTCTGCTCCATCCCCTGTGCCTGCATTTCTTGTAGACAGGATAAATTTTGGGTTGAAAGTTTTATTGGTGGGTTGGCGTCTCTATCGCTCCACTAGGGTTCCTGCCTGGCTACAAAGGTAGCCGCTTCAGGTTCCATATCCTCAATGTAGTGAGTCACAGCTAAGGTCATCCCCATTGATTTTTGGGTACTTCCTTATCCCAGGTCTCTACTTTTCCTTGAGGTGCCTCCCACCTCCTCACTCCCATCAGTTGCAGATTTCCATTCATTTTCATGGCCATGTAGCCATCACTCCTGTCCTTCTCCATCCCATCCTGAACCTTCCATTCCCCTCCATGTCCTCTCTCCCACCAAGTTCCCTGCCTCCTTCCACCTCTAATGACTACTTTGTTTCCCCTTCTGAGTGAGATTCACATATCCTCCCTTGGTCCCTCATTATTTAGTTTCTATGGGTCTGTGGGTTGTAGCATGGCTATTCTATACTTTATGGTTAGTATCTACTTATAAGTGAGAATAAACCATGCATGTCCTTTGGGGAGTGAGTTACCTCACTCAAGATGATATTCTCAAGACTCATCCAGCCTGAAATTGTTGATTTTTTTTTAAATAGCTGAGTAGTACTCCGTTGTGTAGATGTACCACACTTTCTGTATCCATTCCTCTGTTGGAGGGACATCTAGGTTGTTTCCAGTTTCTGGTTATCATGAATAAAGCTGCTAGGAACATAGGTGAACAAAGGTCTTTGTGGTATGGAGCATCTTCTGGGTAAATGCCCAGGAGTAGTATAGCTGGGTCTTAAGGTAAAACTCTTCCCAGTTTTCAGAGAAACTGTCAAGTTGATTTTCAAAGTGGTTGTACAAGTTTGCACTCCCACCAGCAATGAAGAAGTGTTCCCCTTGCTCCACATCCTTGCCAGCATGTGCAATCTCTTGAGTTTTTATTTTAGCTATTCTGGTGGGTGTAAGAGGAATCTCAGAGATGTTTTCATTTGCATTTCCTTTATGACTAAGGACTTTAAACACTTTTTAAAGTGCTTCTTGGACATTTGAGATTCCTCTGATGAGAATTCTGTTTAGTTCTGTGCTACATTTTTAAATTGGGTTATTTGGGTTGTTGGTGTTTAACTTATAGCTTGCTTCTTGGATCCATTTGCTTGGATTTGTGGGTGGATATTGTTGAAATTTGGGTTGATCTTGAAATATCTTGTTTTATTCGTATATGGTAACAGAGATTTTGCTGGGTATAGTAATCTAGGTCATCTTGAAATGTCTTGTTTTATCAAAGTATGATGATGGAGAGTTTTGCTGGGTATATTAGTCTAGGTTGGCACCTATGGTTTTTTATGGGTTACAAAATATCTTAGCAGGCCCTTCTAGCTTTTAGAGTCTCTGTTGAGAATTAAGGTGATTTATGATAGGTCTGCCTGTGTATGTTACCTGGTCTTTTTCCTTGCTGACTTTGCTGATTTTAATATTCTTTCTTTGTTCTGTAGAGTTTGTGTTTTGACTATTGTGTGTCAGGAGAATTTTCTTTTCTGGGTCCAGTCTAATTGGTGTTCTGTAAGCTTCTTGTATGTTTATAGGCATCTCTTTCTTTAGGTTGGGCAAGTTTTCTTATATGATTTTGTTGAAGATATTTACTGGGCCTTGAAGCTGAGACTCTACCTTCTTCTGTTGCTATCATGCTTATGTTAGGTCTTTTCATGGTATTTCATATTTCCTGGATGTTTTGTGTAGGGAATTTCTTAGCTTTGACATTTTCTTTGACTAATGTACCCATGTCTTCTATTGTATCTTCTATGCCTGAGATTCTCTCTTTCTTTTCCTGTGTTCTGTTGGTGATGCTTGCATCTGATGTTCCTGTTCTCTTTCCTATGTTTTCCATCTCCAGGATTCCCTCAGTTTGTGTTTTCTTTATTGCTTCTATTTTCACTTTCCGGTCTTGCACAGTTTTATTTATTTTCTTCTCCTGTTTAATTATATTTTCTTGTATGTCTTTAAGAGATTTATTTGTTTCCTCTTTAAAGACCTCTATCTGTTTGTTGGCATGTTTCTGTATTTCTTTAAGGGACTTATTAATTTCTTCTTTAAAGGCGTTTATTATCTTTATAAGATTGAATTTAAGGTCATTTTCTTGTGTTTCAGTTGTTTTAGGATATCCAGGGCTTGCTGTAGTGGGGTAGCTGTTCTTTGGAAGTGTCATATTGCCCTGGCTTATGTTTATTGTGTTCTTTCAAGGGCCTTTAGCCATCTGAATGGCTTTGGTCCCTGGATGTTCCTGTTGTAGTAGGTATTGGGAGGAGGTGAGCCTCAATGGTCCTGGTGTGACAGGCTTCTCATGGGTATCTTTGGGCTGTATGGTTCTGGACCTTCAGTTATTTATAGTTCATGATCCTCAGGTCCAATAAAAGTAGGCAGAGAGAGGTCGAAGGAGAGTGGAGTTCTCCCTGGGCTAGCAGGCTGCTCAGGGCAGCTTGGCTTGACCCAGAGGACTCTGCCGGCAGGAAAGATGGGTGGAGGAAGTGAAGCTTACCTGTGTGGTTCAGGAGTCGGATGAAAGTGAAGGAGAAGTGATAGGGGAATGGAGTTTTCCCTAAGATAGCAGGCTACTCAAGAAAGCTTGGCTTGGCCTAGAGGGCTCAGCCAGCAGGAAAGATAGTTGGGGAAAGGGAAGCTAACCTGTGTGGTTCAGGAGTTTCAAGTCTGATGGAGGTGTGGGGGGAGAAGCAGAGGGAGAATGGAGGTCCCCTGGAGTATGAGGCTGCTCTGGGCAGGTTGGGTTGGCCTAGAGATCTGGGTCAGAATCTTATACTCACAAGACCCCACCATGTGATTGAAACCCTGCTTCAAGCAACACCAGAACAATAGCTGTCTAATGACTGTGTGGTCTGGTATCACACCCTACTCTTGGCCTACCCTGGAACCCCTCCACCATTAATACTCCTACCCTCTTGCCTGATGATGACCTGCAGGTGCTCATCTATTACTGTTACAAGATGAAAGATGAAACTAGGTATATAAGAGCTGCAGTAGTTATTTTAACCAAAGAGATTTCGGCCCAAGACAGGTACCTTAGCCCAGAGAGGAAACCTGATGTGACCCAAGCTCTCAGATGGGAAAAAGGAAAGTCTTCCACCATATACACAGACAGTTGCTATGCTTTTACTATTGTATGTGTCCATGGCATGATCTATAAAGAAAAAGAGATTTTCACCATGGGGAGAGGGAAAAGACTTTATAAACTAAGACAAAAATATTGGCTTTCCTAGAGTCTATTTGGCTCCCTCTACAAACTGCTCTCCTCTAATGCTAGGACACTGAGGTGGCAGTTTGAAACATGGTCCTTAGACCAGTGGGGCCTATTGACATCCTGATGTTATATCTTGACCTGGTGCGGCCTAAGACTCCTTGGTAGAGAATAAATGGACAGCTTAAGCCCACAAATTGGTGGAGGCCATCAGAAGGAAAGATCATTCTCCTAGAAACAGATGACAAGATTCTGGTACCTGACCTTCACCAGACTACTCAGTTTGGGTCCACAAATCTTTCTGACCTGCTCAGACCAAGGTATGTTATACATTAACTGGACAGCATAGTGTGGGGTGTCTCATCTCGGTGCCAGTTTTATGATCAAGTAAATTCAAAACAGAGAGCCTTTATTGCAGGAAAGTGTCCAAATAACAGGCCTACCATGGAGGGGAAAAGTGCCTGCTAGCTTTTATAGATACCTTTTCTGGATGGGTAAAAGTATTCGCCCTCCAGGGCTGAAACTACTCAAAAGCTCCTCTAGGCACTGATCCCTTGATTTGGATTGTTCCCATCAATGGAGTCTGACAAAGGCTTTCAAATCTAAAATCTCTCAATTAATAGTTAAAGTTTTAGACACAAATTGAAAACTTCATTATGCATATATGGCATAGACCTCAGAGTTCTGGGCAGCTAGAAAGAATAAACAGGATGTTAAAAGAAAACTTGAACCAAACTGTCATTAGAGTCCAGTGAAGCATTAGGCAGACCGCACCCCATATAGGGAGGATTCTTCCCTTATGATATTATGTTTGGAAGATTTCCTCAACTGTTTCCATGGCTTAGAGACCATAACTTAGTGGAACTCTATAATCATTCCTTTGTCAAGTAGCTGCAGGCTTTCTTGTTCTCCATACAGGTTATTACTTGGATTCAGAGAGACACAGCTGACCTCAGAGTTCATCACTAGTTTCCCCTTATTTGAATCCAGTGAGACCATTTGGATCAAGCACGTAGTCAAGGGGCTCTGCAACCAACTTGGAAAATACTATGCATTGTGATACTCTTCATTCTCATGACTGTGAAGGTACTCAAATACATGAATCCAGCATACCCATGTCAAGAAAATGGAAGCCACGAGTAGTCATGACAAATGGAGTATCTCCAAACTATGGACCCATTAAGGTTTCATCACACCATGGGCCCTTCCACTCCCTGCCCCTCCACCTCCTCTTGAGTCTTACTTTGATATAAACACTGGGTTATAGTCCAGACCTTCTCAACCCTCAGAGCTAGAACTGGGAACTAAGGAAAACAGATACCAGGAAGGTATGAGCTAGCGTGACTACAGACCAGCAACCCACACTCAGCTTTACCTTTGTTCACTGATGCCCACTTTAAATGCTTAGTTGTGTTGGCAAAAAGAATGAAGTGGGACTTTATCTTTTGAGATAAAAATATATAATTTATAATTCTATGCTTGCCGTAGCATTCCCTGGTTGTATTCCCTAGTTGCCAGGAACAAGAGAGTTTCCACTACAACGGAAACCTGGGGTTGTGAAACTGAGGCTTCCTGAAAATACACCCATGAATATTTAGAAAAAGAGCCCCTTCCCAGGAAATAAAAGCCACTCTAGGAAAATATAATCCAATAGTCATAATATTCAAAATCTAGAAACTTCATAAGAAACATTCTGGCCTTTGGAAAACCTGACCTTGGGCATAGAGAAATACAGCCAGAAATTGGCTAGAATTGGTGGTTGTGCTGACACCCAGCCCCTGTACTACATAGGGATAAGAACTTACCAAACTGTTAGCCCATTGACTGGCAAAACTCACTGTGACTAGGGGCAGCCCAAATTGACATTAAAGGACTTATAAAGAGCTGAAGTTTGTCTATTATCCAAAAACTTTAATGTAGGTATTTCTTCTTATTCTACAGGCTGCTACTCTTCCTTGTGGGTTAATTCATCTGGGACAACAGTAATATTACTGGGTTTCTCAGACTACATGGCGGGCATGTACTAATAGTTTTACTAACTGTGCCTATTCTGATGTTTTCCAAACTGAGAAACTCCTTTTATTCATCTTAGTAGACAGGCTGGTCAGAACCTAGAGGTATTAAAAGCTTAAATTTCTGAATTAAAACAATAGTTAGATTACGTTGCAGAAATGGTCCTACAAAATTGGGAAGCTGTCATGAGATTAAGAAAACTATGTACAGCTCTGTGAGAAACCTGTTGTTTATATGGTAACTGATCAGAAGTAAATAAGAGAAAATCTTGCCATAGCTGGGGAAAACCTTAAAAGGAGAAAGAGACAAAGACATGAATCATATAATTGGTACCAGTCTCTGTTCTCTTGCTATCCATGGCTAACTACTATGCTATCAGCACTGGCTGAGCATTTACTTCTCATTCTAATTGGAATAATGGCAGGCCCTGCATCTTTAAATATATGACCAATTATATATCAGCCCAATAAAATTAATGATCCTTAGGACAAACTATACTTCTTCAGAACAGGATGAATCCATATTCACTAAGACCTGTGAGGAATGTAACAGGACCTCAGACCTTAGTGGGACCTTAGCACAACTAAGTTGTGCTTAGCATAACTTAGCACAACTGACTCCATATTGGAAATACTACTCAGGCCACAAAACCCAGCATGTAGACAGCACCATCAGCCAATACTAAAACAAAGGCTTAATCCATCAAAGTCCATAGTTATGGGAAAGTCTCTACGTGTATTTTTCTTGCTTCCTGGCTAACTGTTCTTGTTAACTGGAGTATGTCCATCCAGGGCATAGTCTTTTGTGCTTAAAAGCTAAACCTGAAAAAGGCTCAGTGCTGCATTAAGATCAGGAACAGAGCTCCTGCTGCACGCTAGCTACAGGATTGGTACATTCCTGAGTGACATCTTCAGGGGGTGTCAACAACCTGCCTGTGGCATGAACCAGAGGTCGGTGAGTGTCATGTGGTCCAAAGGTCTCTGTATGTGCTCTTCTTCCAGCACTTCACTGTGTGGTAGCAGGTGAGGCTCTGTGTGTCTAGGGCCTGTTGGTGCCATGTGGCTGAGGACAGGTCTGTGGGCATCCTCATCTGCCTGGAGGGCTCAGTATGGCAGAATGCAGGTCTCTGTCTGTCTTCCATCCCTGTACTGCACTACCTGGAGTTTATTCCATTTTTTTATGTCCTAGACATAAAACAGCTTTGGACACTAAGCTAGGCATCAAGCTAGGATCAACATAAGAACACCACCACCCACAAGGTGTTTCTTTTCCCATTGCCAGGGGGTAATAAAGACTTTCTATTGGTTTAAATCCATGTCTGAAGGGTCTTCTCCGGTGGATACCCTGCAACAATTATAATTACAGAGAGTGCATACCATGTGCGTTCTTTTGTGATTGTGTTACCTCAATCAGGATGATA
>JADRCD010000222.1:6098-36863 GCA_019843815.1 Montemys delectorum
CTCTCTCTCTCTCTCTCTCTCTCTCTCTCTCTCTCACCTGGTTCTGCCTGCAGAGAGCCAGGCAGAATTGTTGCCCCATAGGAGGAGAACCCCTCCCCCTCATGGAAGTTCACTTAAGGGCCAATAGGCATGCTGGTGAGTGTGCCACCATAAATTATGGGGCAGTACTTTTCCAAATCTAAAGTCCCCTCTGAGTCCCTATATCTCCCTTCAATGGTGCCCTGCCTTAATTACCACCTCTCCCCTTTGACCCTTTAGGTAAAGCCAGGCAGTAGTGGCATACACAGGTAGTCCCAGCTACTTGGGAAGCTGAGACAGGAGGATCACTTGAGTCTAGGAGTTCTGGGCTTAGATCAGGATTCCGCACTAAGTTTGGCATCAATATGGTGAACCCCCAGGACCAGTAGCTGGAGAGATGGAGAGATGGCTCAGCTGTTAAAGGCTAGGCTCACAACCAAAAATATGTTTGGTTCCTAGCCCATTTCGCTTGGCTGGATGGGGAGCTGCAGCCCGGTGCCAATCTAGATGATCTCCCCTAGAGGTGGTAGGTTGGGGAGAGGGCCTTGTGCCCCAGATTCCCGACCTCTCTGAATCCAGCGTTTTGGGTCATTCCCCCTGCCTTCCTAGCTTGGCTCCTTGCTCTCTTTTAGGAGAGGGGCATCCCAGACACCAAAGGCTGCATCCTCTGAGCTGGCAGCTACTGCGGGGGTGAGGGGGGAGCCGCAGTGCAGTCCCAGGGCCCGGCGGCGGCTGGGGGCCTCGTGCTGGGGCCTGGTGTACAGGGAAGACACAAGGGCCAGGTGACCAGCACTGGGTACCACTGGGGTGGACAGGCAGGAGCTTCGAGGCATGGTGGGGGGGGGGGGGTAGCAGACCTATGCCTGCCAGGGAGCTGGTGAAGCTCTAGGAGCTGGGTGTCAGGAAACCCAGCCCCGTGCATCTAGCAGTGTGCATGCCACAAATGATTTGGAGCCACTGTGGGTCTCCAAGGCTCCATACTGTGGGTAGAAGCAGCAGCCACAGTAGGAATAGGCTGAATGCCAGCTGTCCAGCGCTCTCTCTGCTCTCTCTGGTCTCAACCTGGGTCTGCTCTAGCCCTGGCCTACTCAGCACTGCCTGGCCAGGCTGGAATTCGATGGCTAGAGCAAGCATGGAGCTCTGGGCACCAATTGCCCCATGGGGATGGAGCTTGGAGGAGCAGAGGAGCAGGGGGTGCCAGCTGGGGTGCCCCAGCTGAGCCTCTTCTCCAGTGTCCAGCTCCTAGGCAGTGTGGGATTGGAGATGGAGTGGTCAGCCCTTGAAAGCACCTGGCTACCCCTTTCTCCCCTCTCTGGTGCTGTCTCAACATAGGGGTGCCCTGCCCTACCTCACACCTCTTCTTGCCTTACCTGGGGAGACCTATACTAACCTTGAACTTTACAGAGGTTCAGAGTCTCCCGTCCTCCCCATCACTCCCACTTTGCCTCTGGACACCCGCTTGCCCATTGCCTCAGTGAGGCAGGGCACAGGCTGTCACTCTTTCAGAGTCAGTCTGGGCAAGCTCCAGTTCGGGGTGCGGGTGGCAAGAAGAGAGAGCAGGACCAAGGGGCTAAGGCGGCCACACCTGCACAGCCCCTGGCAGGAGAGGCAGCAGCAGAAACCTAGGAGACACTGATGCTCAGCGCCCTCCTCCTGGTCTGCTATCCAGCGCTCACCAGGACCTTAGAGGGTAGGAGCCCAGCTTGGTGTGCTTGCTCCTTTCCCTTCCCTCCCACAAAAACAAAAGGGGGAGTCTCTATGCCCACATGATCAATTGACAAAGGCACTATTCCCAAAGGAAGGAGCTAGAGAAAGGACCCAAGGAGCTGAAGGGTTTGCAGCCCCTTTTGGAAGAACAACAATATGAACTAACTTGTACCCTCAGAGCTCCCAGGGACTAAACCACCAACCAAACAGTACACATGCTGGGACTAATGGCTCCAGCAGCATATGTAGCAGAGGATGGCCAAGTTGGTCATCAATGGGAGGAGAGGCCCTTGGCCTCTGAAGGTTCTATGCCCCAGTGTAGGGGAATGCTAAGGCCAGGGAGCAGGTGAGGGTGGGTTGGTGAGCAGGGGGAGGGAAAAGGGTTTTTTTGTTTGTTTGTTTGTTTTTATTTTATTTTTATTTTTTTGGAGGGGAAACTGGGAAAGGAGATATCATATGACATATAAATAAAGAAAATATCTAATAAAAAAAGCAAAAAGAAAAAGATACTATTTACCATAAATATTTTAAATTTTTCAAAAGAGGATCCACATCTGTCCCCATTTCAAAAACATTGGTCTTCATTGGTTTTACAGCTCCATTTGGGTCAGGTGGAGAGACCCACTGACCAGAGGTTGGAGAGGGCCAGACCTGCTCTTGACAGCTGGAAGAGGGTTTGGTTGTGTGTTCCTCCAAAATGAAAAAAAAAAAAAGAACAATCTGGATACTGGCCAGAGACATAAAATACTTGCCCCAAGGGGTGGATGACGATATTAATCACTCCAGGGAAATTTCCAGCCCTGAGAGCCCTCCTTCTGCTTCCTTCACAGAAAAAAAGAATGAAGATCCCCCTGTCAATGACAATGAAGATCCTGCAAAAGATTGATGGGGTGATTCAATGATCCAGAAAGACTTAGAGAAGAGGAAGAGAGAGTTTAAAGACAACCCACTGTGGACTGGCCTCCATGGCCTCCTGCCCTACCTACTTCCCCTCCTTGGTCCCTTCCTCCTCCTCCCTGTCACGGTGCGGCCATGCTTACTTAATACACAATTCATCCAACAGCATACAGAGACAATCAGGCTTCATTAGGTCCAGGTTCATTATCAAAGGCTCGGTTCCCAAGAGCCAAGGTCATCATATGATTGGTCCTTAGAATATGAGCTACCCACCCTGGACCTCCACTTGACCAATGGTAGGTAAGATTGCCAATGAGTGGTAAGATCTCCATGTGGGGGACAACCTAAAACAGAAGCCATGCAACCTGCTCATTACAAAAAACAAAAGGGGGAGATGTTGGGACCTATTTGGCCCTGATTTGGGCCTTGAGGACAAACCAGAGCCTGGCTCGAGTCTTGTAAACTGTCTCAGCCACTTCAGTACTGGAGTGACTCAAGATGACCTGCTTAAGCCTGCCATTGCCTAGCTTCTGCTTATGTAGAGTAACTTTGTTGGCTCTGTCAGTCACCCCACACCCATAGTCAACTTTCCCCTCCCCCTATGTCACCTCTCCTCAGCAAAAAACTCCACCTCCTCTCTCAGCCCTTTATAAAGAAAAGATTGATACAATAAAACGAGTTCCTGCTTGGACAGACTCCTGACTCGGGTTGGTTATTCTCCAGATCCACCACAGGACACTCACAATCCCACTCAGCCCCGCATTCCTTGTTCTCTCTCTCTCTCTCTCTCTCTCTCTCTCTCTCTCTCTCTCTCTCACTCACTCTCCCTTCCTCCCTCCCTCCCTCTCTCTCTCCCTCTCTCTCTCTCTCCCCTCCCCCCCCATGATCCAGCACTTCAAATCCCTCCACCCAGACAGTTACTCCATTTCCTGCCTGCAGCCTGAAGTGTTCCCAGAAATATCATTGAAGTGCTGGTTCCTGGAAAGAAGCTTTAAAATGTGAACTCACAAAACTGGAAGGAAAGATTAGGAAACAGCTAGGTTCCCAGGGAGAAAGATCAAACTAAGGACTGAATGAGATGCTGTGGTCCATGTTGAGACAGAAACCCCTTGGAAGTCCAAAATGTGTGCTGCTGACTACAAAGGGCTGGTTGTAGTAGTGGAGCAGGGTTTTCAGGTTCACTGGAAAATCTGATTATCTTTCTTGGCTCTTTGTGTCTCCCGCTTCCAGTATTCAGGCCCCTCCTGTTCCACCCAACACGCACACGAATCCATCCATGGAGTCTCAGAGTCGCTGTCTAAGCTCAGGAACTGCTTGTCCTCCAGGTGGCAGACTTCCATGATCCTAGGTTTCCCCAGGGCGGGTCGGGAGGCAGCGGCTCGGAAATACCACAGCGAGTTTGAGCCTGGTAGGACCTCTTGGTCTAACACCTTGGTCCTACCTCTTGGTGTTAGACCAAGAGGTCCTATCAGGATCCAGGGTGGAGCCGCGGTCCGGAGGGCAACAGGGCGCGGTCTCCGGTGGAGAAGGTGCGGAGGGTCCAGTGGGCAATGCGGGGACGCGGCTTCGTCCCCGGTGGGGACTCTCACTCACCCACACCTACCTCGCCACTCCTCTGAGGCCAGTTCCCTCCAGACCCGCACTCACCAGCACAGGGCTGCTGTCACAGGCACCGCAGCCAGCCACAGTAGCTGCCTCTTCCTCTAAGGTCCAGTGCTGCCTCCTTGGCTGCTGTGGATCCCTCTGCCTGGGAGGAGGAAGAGCTCCAAGCTCCGGGTTTGCCAAGGGCCTTATGGTCCTGGAACCTGGGGAGCCTGCTTTCCTGCCTTTTATAAGATGGTCTAAGGGACATGTGGGCGGACACTGCCTCCAGAGTGCTGCTGTCAGGGCTCTGAGTGGACCCAGACCTATGAGCTGGGTGGAGATGCTCCAGGATTGGCCAGCATGGGAGGGAGATCCAGCCCAACTCACATATTCTAATCAGGATCAGGAATATAAGGGCTGCTGGAGTCACAGTAGACACTGAACATTCAGCCATAGACTGCACACTTCCTGCAGCACGGGGATCCCTGCCTCCTGTTATCTAGAGCTGTTCTAAGAGCCGATTGGAACCATCTCCTGTTCACAATGAACCAGAGTCTCTTCTTCTTGGTAAGCTGATCTGGGGGCCTCTGTCAGGTGGGAAAGGCAGGAAAAGAGAGTTTGGGAAGAAGAGAGGTCAAACTCCCTGGCATGTGCAGTCTTCAGGGCTCCCTGTCGCCCAGGGACAGACCTGGGACTGTCCTCCAAGGAGTCCTTGACAGAGGACCATCAGCCAGCAATCTCCCTGGAAGAGAAATCACAAGCAGGTGAGAAAAACGCTTCAGTTTGGGACACCATCTACAGTTGGAAATGGAGAACAAAGTGTGAGACCAGACTTCCATCCTGTACATACTGAGTGATACTGGTGGGCTCCACTGTCCCTGTGGGAAAGCAGAGTCTTGCTTCCTCCTTCCCTATTCTCAGGTGTTGCTTTAAGAGCTTTCTACTCTGGCAAAGCAGGGGCCCTCTAGCTAGGCTGGCAAGCATGTCCCTAGGGAGGCTGGTGTGTGGAGCAGTCAGGGCTAGCCTCCACCCAGGGGCAGACTCCCTGGTGGCTGACATCTATGGAGGCCACAACAGAGGACCTTCAGCCAGCAATCACACAGCTTCATCCAGCCTGTCTATAGCCTGCTCTCCTTTCAGTCCTTTCTTTCACATTGTTATTCTGGATTTACATTGTGCTGGAAAGACAACAGTATTATACAGGCTGCAGTTCAAAGAATTTGTAAGTACTGTACCTACCAAAGGATTTAACAGTGAGAAAAGTAAGGTAACTTTGGGCAATTCCACAACAGTAAATTTTCCCTTCTGGGATGTAGGTTGGCAAGAGAAATTAAGACCACTGTGGAAGTCATATACCAGATGCCCAGATGGCATTGTGTTTGTGGTGGACTCTGTCGATGTTGAGAGAATGGAAGAAGCTAAAACTGAACTTCATAAAATAACTAAGATATCACAAAATCAGGGAGTCCCTGTGCATATGGTTACTAACAAACAAGACCTGGGGAACTCTCTCTCTATGTCTCTGAGATTGAGAAGTTGTTAGCCATGGGTGAACTGAGCTCATCTACTCCTTGGCATTTGCAGCCCACCTGTGCAATCATAGGAGATGGGTTAAAGAAAGGACCTGAGAAACTGCATGATGTGATAATTAAAAGAAGAAAAATATGGTGGCAACAGGAAAAGAGGCGATTATATTGGTGTGGAATAGGTTTTCCTTGGTCTGACTTCTGATGAGCTGGAGAGTGTCTACCGCCTGGTTTGCCTGTCTGCCCCCATGGATGTGATTAAAGCTGTGTGTTATTGCACAGTCAGATCCCCAACTCTGTTGCTTGTGGAAGATGAGTCAAGGCAATGCTTCTTAACGTGTTCTCTTCTCCTGACCCACAAATCCTTCAGTACTAACATTGTGGGAGCCAAAAAGGCTAGTAATTGACCAGAAAATAATTTTGTGGAAATTTGACTTGAAGTTAGTGAAATAAAACTTTGAAAAGTGAAAAAAAAAAAAAAAAAAAACTGCTTCGTCCCTGTGAAGCAAGGGATGCTTTCCTAACTCTGATTTTTCTCTCTGCCCTTAGGACATCTCTCCCTTGAGGTTGAGATTTCTTTGTGTCTCCAGTCCTAGGCTCTGGGAGACTGTCCCCATCCTGGTGACCACAGGAGTGTTGGGAGCTGCAGCTCTCTGGCTGTGCTGGGTAAGTAACCCTCTTAGTATTTTTTTCACATCCATGGGAGAATTGGGTGAGGAAGAGGAACATGCTGGGATAGTGTGTAATGGTGATGAAGGGTATGTGGGGTGGAAAAGTTGAACTCCAGATGTATTCTCATGCATTTTGTCATTGAATTCTTAGAAATGAGCCCTGGTACAGTCAAGATCAAAAGACACTGTTCAGTTCCCAGTCACCATTTCTTCAAATAGGTTTTTTATTTTGTAAGATTTGTTTATTTTCCCAGGAAGTGGTGGTGCATGCCTTTAATCCCAAATCCTTAGCAGAGGCAGGCAGATTTCTCAGTTGTAGGCTACCTGGTCTACAGAGAGAGTTCCAGGACAGCCAGGGCTATACAGTGAAACCCTGTCTCAAAAACTCAACAAACAAACAAACAAACAAACAAAGATTTGTTTAGTTTATGTATATGTACATGTATATGTATTTTATGTATATGGATACACTGTTTTCCTGCACACCAGAAGAGTGCCTAGGATCCCATTACATACTTGTGAGTTACCAGGTGGTAGCTGGGAGTTGGTTTCAGGAGCTCTGGAAGAGCAGCTGCTTTGCTATGTAACTGGATTCTGGATACTGTCAAGTTTAGATCAGTTCTGACCATCATAGTCTCCTTTAACATTGACCTGAGTCCATCATTTCTTCAATCCTGCTGGTTTTTCTGAAGGTCAACTTCTTCTTTTCCCTTTGCCTACAGTACTTTCCCTTGCTGAGTGTGTTTTGCTGTTGACTTCCCTCCTACCTCTGCCTGCTTTCCTTGTGAGCCTGTCCACTTTCTCAGGGATACAGGCAACACCTCCATAGATCTCAAGTCTTTCGTGGTTTTTTGTTTGTTTGTTTGTTTGTTTGTTTGTCTATTCTCAGCTTTGTATAAAAATCTTCCAATTACCTGAAAACATACTAGGATAAATGCAGTAGAAACAGGCAATATTCATGGTTTGCAATATTGATATTTCTTCCTCATTTACAGGAAAGAATCAGAAACTGGAGAGCTGGAACCACTGGGGCTCCAAGATGAGGACCACAATCAAGGGCACAGCAGCCCTCCTGATGAACAGAGGGACTAAATCTTCCCCAGGGGTTCCCCAGCAGAACTGGACAAAATCATCAGAGGCTGCTGGAATGACTGCAAACTGTGTCCGGGGTGATCAATCAGGGACGAGGCAAACATTCTCAAGGGTCACAGGCCCCAGTGTCCTTCCTGGGCCATGGGTAGATCAGATGGCCTTCATATACTGGAGGATCAGATGCATTAAATTCCTTTTTCAGGGGTTCAAGACAAGGATTTTTCCTCTGCCTGCCCTGGAACTCCCTGTGTAAATCAGGCTGGCCTCAAGTTCAGAGAACCACCTAGCTCTGCATCCTGAGTGCTATCATGCCTGACTAGGAGACACTCATTTTTAGCATGAACAGTCATTGTCCTCTACTCCATGTCCAGAAAATACTGAATAAATTCTTAAAACACCTAAAGACACTGGCAGTTCTGTTTTTGGGAGTTAGACAATAAGATGAAAAGGAAGAGAGGCAAAAGGAAGGATTGGAGGCTTGAGAATAAGAGGAGGGAAAGAGAAGGGGGGAGAATGGTGGGGATCAGAGTGGTGGGATGCAGAACAGAGGGGAGCCAAATAGAGGGGAGCAGAGTGGAGGGAAGCCAAATGGAGGGGAGCAGAGTGGAGGGAAGCAGAGCAGAGAGGAGCAGAATGGAGGGCAGGAGAGTGCCTTTGTCAGTCTCAAACCTTTTGCCCTTTATTTTTTTTCCCAGAGAAATAACACTTTTTAATTTAATGTTTTCTAGTGCAAATTTCAGGAAATGACATATTGAAAAGGTTGTTTCTCTGTATAATGTGCTTCCTGGGAGTTAGATGCTCAATAAGTAATATTGAGCTGCCTCAACAATGTAGTGGAGTTAAACTTCACTCAATGCACATAGAATTATGTAGTAACAGCACAGAACCCAGACACATCTTGCCTTACACTGTAAAATCAGGTCAGATGTTTTATATATTCAATACAATGTTGATTCTAAAAAGACAGCAAATTATTAGGAAATCAAGATCTCTGCATGCACAGTAAAGACCAGAATTCATTACTTGCTCATCAGGCAACATTATCAAGGAGAAACAGTGCAAGACTTCAGAGACCAGGGCTGGTGAGATGGCTCAGTGTGTAAGAGCATTGGCAGCTCTTCTGAAGATCCTGAGTTCAAATCTCAGCAACCACATGGTGGCTCATAATGACCTGCCATGAGATCTGACGCCCTCTTCTGGTGTGTCTGAAGACAGCTACAGTGTACTTATACAAAATAATAAGTAAATCTTTGGGCCTGTGTGAGCAGAGGTCCTAAATACAATGCCCAACAACCATATGAAAGGCTCACAACCATCTGTACAGTTACAGTGTATCATATACATAAAAGAAAATAAATCTTTAAAAAAAAAAAGACTTCAGAGAGCAATCGTAGTTCATGCCTTCAATGATGGAGAACACTGGAGGGAAACCTTGAAAGAAAACCCACAAGACTTTTCTTTCCCTGTCCATCACTAACACAGCCAAAGGCACTTTGGTCATAGGGTGTTCTGCCTATGAACTTTCCAAATTCTGAAGGGGCTTGGAATTAAGCATTTCACTGACATAGACTGACACTTCCACTTTCTACTTTCTGTTCCTGCTCTGAGCTCTGAAGCATCCAAAGTTAGGGTCCTCAGTCCTCCTCCTCTGTCTTTCCAGGTGCCCCTCCCCCTCCCTCTGTAGTTACCAAGTTCCTAGAACTGCTCTCACTATTCTGTCAATCCTCCAAAGCTTCAGAGATCCTGAAGCTGTGCTCTGCCTGGGATCACAGCAGACACAGCCAGCTGCTGTGCAGTGAATAGGGACACAGTGAAGATCACTGGTGGAGTGGTCTAGTTTAAGGGTGGAATGAAAGTATTTCTCTGTTCCCCTCCCAGACTGATTTCCATGCTGCACAGTATTCCTGAGAGTGAGTGGAGTGAGTGGGTGAGGGATGAAGGGTGTGGTCACACCTGCTGGAGAGGGACACTCTGCTCCTTGTAGTCAGAAAAAGCCAAGTGGAACAAAAGCTGGTTGGTTTTGTTTCTTTGTGTTGTTGATCTTGGTGGTGGTAGTGGTAGTGTGTGTGAAATTATTTATGATGGTGGGGAGTGGGGTTTGTACATGTATTTCAACATGTGCTATGACAGCCTCAGAACAAATTTCAAGAGACCTACATCTTCTTTCCTGTGGATCCTTGGGATCAAAGTCAGGACCTTCAGTTTGGTAGCAACTGCTTTTCTTGATGGCCCTCTGTATTGGTTTTTACAATTTATGTGTGGCTCACTTTCAGAGATCACCAGTCATGGGCTGAGGTACACTGTAACTTTTTCAAGCTGACAAAATCCACTATGCAGAAGGAGAAGTAGTTCATGTACCTCAGAAGAGAGTCCATCCATGGGGCCAGAATATACCCTAATGCATGGTAAAGATCCAGAACATAAGTCAGGTGGTAATAACTGTGTGAGAAACATTAAGAGATGTTAATAAGAACAATTATATATCAAGATTAACACACATCAATATGAAGTTAAATATAAAGTTGACATAAGGTCAAATGCAATAGTACAAGGGTCTGGACTGAGTTCAGCAGTGTGTTAGGAAACGTGTAACTGGCAACTTGTTTCCATCAGAGTCCTGCATAAGGAACAAGCACATATAAGCTCCATAAAGGGAGCCACTATGTTGTCGGGAGCCATAATAGGACAAGCTAATAACTAGCAGGTGATCATCCTATAATGCCTGCTTCAGATTATTAGATAATCTGTGACAGGTGCACCCTCATTAAGCAAGGCTGTGAGGGACTCATTTTAGGAAAGATTCCTGCTATTAATATGCTTTTCCCGTTATTATTACACACATATAATAATCACTAAGTAATAGCACACCCTTTTGGAGCAGATCTCTGCAGATTCACGAAGTTGTACTGTCTTATAGTGATACTATATAGATAAATAGATGACTTAAGACTTTACGCTGATCCTTTAAGAATTCTTCCAATGCTGCTGCAGGGATTCCAGGCTCTCACGCAGCAGGCGGCCAGGGCTTGAGGGACATGACAGAGACTGTAGGGGACACCTGGCGGCTTATCACCAAGCTGCAGAACCTGAATGACGCCTAGGGGCCGCCCAGCAACTTCTAGGAGATCGACGTGAGCAACCCGCAGACCCTGGGGGTCGGCCGGGGCCGCTTCGCTTCACCACCTATGAGATCAGGGTCAAGACAAATCTTCCCATCTTCAAGCTGAAGGAATCTACTGTTAGAAGAAGATAGTGACTTTGAGTGGCTTCGAAGCAAACTAGAGAGAGAAAGCAAGGTTGTAGTTCTCTGCTCCCTGGGAAAGCATTTTTGTGGCAGCTTCCTTTTAGAGGAGAGGATGGAATATTTGATGACAATTTCATCGAGGAAAGGAAGCAAGGGCTGGAGCAGTTCATAAACAAGGTCGCTGGTCACCCTCTGGCCCAGAATGAACGTTGCCTTCACATGTTTTTACAGGATGAAATTATAGATAAAAGCTATACTCCATCTAAAATAAGACATGCCTGAGTTTGGCAAGAAGAAGCAAAACCGGAGACCACCAATGAAGAAGTTGTAACTAAGGTAGCATGCTGCACAGACCCTGGCACAACGCTAAGACTCACATGCTCCCTTCCTTCCATTTGTTTTGGCAATTGACAAGACATTAATTTGCTTTAATGAAGCTCTCTCACCCTGCCTTTCTAATTAGCTCTTCCCACTGTGTCCCTGTGCACACCTTAGCCCCACAGCCCCTAGAAACTGCAGTGTCCTGACTAAAGCTGCCCACTTGCTCTCATTTGCAGTTTCTGTGTCATGTTTGCTTCTTGAATCTGATTGACTAGAATATTTCTCCCCCCACCCTTTGATGTGTGATGTCACCACCTGGTCCTAATTTATGTGCAGAAGCAGGACAGGATTTGTCTCCAGTGCCACACATCCAAGGTGTACTTTGTGTGCAGAATGTGTCTTCCTTCTGGCCTGTAATCCCCTTCACATGAAAGATTAATGAGGGAAATCTTTATATTCTGTATAAAAACAAAGTCAGATTTATATCCTAAAATCATCTGTCTAAAATTTAAGTTGTTTTCAAGTAAAAGTTAAAATGCAAAAACAAAAAAAAAAATTCCTAAAATTCTATCAGTGGTTATTAAGCTCTTTTATAACAGGACTGCAATTAGGTCCTTTTCTGACTGTCAAAACTGCAGTGAGAACTCTGCCAGTCTCCCAAGTGTCAGCAGTTAATTGCTCTTAGATGGAAACCAGACTTTCTCCTACTCAGAGCACATTCCAAGAAGTTATAAGACAATTAACCAAAGGTCATAAAAGGGGGACTAACGATTTCTTATAGGTGCTAGGACAGAAGATAAAATATTGACTGGGTTCATCTATACAAAATCTCACTTAAAACTTAGGTATCACTGGACAGTGGTAGCACACGCCTTTAATCCCAGCACTTGGGAGGCAGAGGCAGGTAGATTTCTGAGTTCAAGGCCAGCCTGGTCTACACATTGAGTTCCAGGACAGACAGTGCTACACAGAGAAACCCTATTTTGAATACATCAAAAAATAAATAAAAAACAAAAAACAAAAAAAACTTAGGTATCATCTTAAACCTTCAGTGAACCTGAGGGGCTGAGACAGATGATCGATGATTAGCTAGATAATTACTCTTAGTGGATATACATGTAAACATTCACTGTTGTAAACTTCTACTTCAGTTTATGATTTGATTTTTGGTGTGAACTCGTAATGAACTTTGTAACATGTGCTCATGTATTCTGAAAGATGTATAAATACTGGGGACAAGAGGATGAAGAGCTACCTAGAGAAGAGCTAGAGAGAGAGAGGTGCTAGAGAGAGTAGAATCTTTCCCCACCAGGATCTTTCAATTTTCCCCTTAGATAGCTTTCATAGGAAACTTTTACAACTTAGTAATAAATTCAATATCACTTCTTTAAGTGTGTTCTCTTCCTGCGACTTCTGACTAGCAGGCTGAAAGTTAGAGCCCAGCAGTTCCTGCTGAGATAGAACAAAGGCTGCATTGCTTAATCCTCTGCTCTTAGGCTACACATAGGCCAGCAGTCTTTTACCCTCAGAAAGACCAAGAAAGTTTTTAGGACTTTTTAGAAGTTATCAGCAGCAGCATTTCAGTACAGTTAGAGAGCTAGAAAGCTCTAAATCCTCAGACTTTTAAGCCATCACCAAAGTCCTACTCTGAGACTCCACCACTACCCTGCCTCAGCCCGGGAGGCTCCCAGCACTATGTCTTTGATAAATTAATAGAGAAATATAGGACAGTCCCCTGCAGCCTGCAGGCTGACTAATTTGACTGTTATGCGGGCTCAGATCCAGCACTTAAATCGTTCCACCCAAGCAGTTACTCCATTTCCTGCCTGCAGCCTGAAGTGTTCCGGGAAATATCATTGAAGATCCAATCCCTGGAAAAAAGCATTAGAAATGTGAACTCACGAAATTGGAAGGAAAGATGATGAAACAGCTGGATTCCCAGGGAGGATGAAACTAGGGACAGACTGAGATGCTGTGGTCCATACTGAGAAGAAACCTTGTGGAAGTCCAAAATGTGTGCTGCTGACTATAAAGGGCTGGTTGTTAGTAGTGGAGCAGGGTTTTCAGGTTCACTGGAAAATCTGATTATTTTTCTCAGCTCTCTCTGTCCCCTGCTTTCAGTGCTGAGGGCCCTCCTGCTCCACTCAACACGCACACGAATCCATCCGTGGAGTTTCAGAGTCACAGTCTAAGCTCAGGAACGGCTTGTGGTCCAGGTATCAAACTTCGCTGCACCTGGGTTCCCCCAGGGCGGGTCGGGAGGCAGCGGTGAGGAATTACCACAGCGAGTGTGAGCCTGGGGATGGCGTGCTGTTAGACCATGAGGTCCTCTCCGGATATGAGGCTGAGCAGCAGTCGGGAGGACAACAGAGCACCAGGCTCCGAACTCGGGCGGAGAAGGGGCGGAGGGTGCAATGGGCAATGCAGGGACTCGGCTTTCCCGGTGGAGACTCCACACCCACCTCGCCGCTCCTCACCTCAGAGGCCAGTTCCCTCCCGACCCCGCACTCACCAGCACAGGGCTGCCGCCACAGCTGCCTCTTCCTTGTTTGTTCAGTGCTGCCTCCTTGGCTGCCAAGGATCCCTCCCTCTGGGAGGAGGAAGAGCCCCAAGCTCCAGGATGGCTGTGTGCCTTCTGGTTCTGGAGCCCGGGGAGCCTGCCTTCCTTCCTTTTATACTGACCTATGGGACTGTGGCCTGGAGCCACCCCTAGGATGACATCAAAGTCTAGGATGATGTCATCAGGGTAGGAAGGAGGCTGGGCCTGAAGAGCACAGTAGGAGGGACCAGGCACCCTGTGTTCACGGGTATTTATGATATTAGGAATATCAGGGCTGCTGGAGTCCCAGTAGCTACTAAACAATCAGTCATAGACTGCACAGTGCACTTCCTGCAGCACAGGATAACCAATCTACAGGGATCCCTGCTTCCTGCTATCTAGACCTGTCGAAGAGTCCTTGGAAGGATCTAGTGCTCACCATGAACCAGAGTCTCTTCTTCTTGGTAAGCAGATCTGGGGGGTCTATGTCAGATTGGAAAGGCAGGAAAAGAGAGTTTGGTGAGGAGACAGGTCAAACTCCCAGGCATGTGCAGTCTTTAGGGCTCCCTGTTGCCCAGGGACAGACTCCCCAGAGGCTGACCACAGCCAGCAATCACCCTGGAAGAGAAATCACAAGCAGATGAGAAGAAAGCTTCAGTTTGGGACACCATCTTCAGTTGGAAATGGAGAACGCAGTGTGAGACAAGACTTCTATCCTGCACATATTTAGTGATCATGGTGGCCTCCACTGTCCTTCTGGGAAAGCAGAGTCCTGCTCCCTCCTTCCCTATTCTCAGCTGTTGCTTTAAGAGCTGCCTTCTAAGGCTAAGCCCAAGATCCTAGTGAGGCTGGCAAGCATTCTCCTAGGAGGGCTGGCATGTGTCCGCATCAGGTTTGCCTCTGCCAGGGACAGACACCCTGGGGGCTGACATCTGTGGAGGCATCAACAGAGGACCTTAAGCCAGCAATCTCATAGCTTGATTCCCCCTGTCCAGCCTGCCATTCTTTCAGTCCTTTCTTTCACATTGTTATTCTCGGATTGGACTGTGCCTGAAAGACAATAATTTCATACAGGCTGCAGTTCAATGAATTTGTAAATACTGTACCTACCAAAGGATTTAACAATGAGAGAAGTAAGATAACCTTGGGCAATTCCACAACAGTAAATTTTCACTTCTGGGATGTAGGTGGGCAAGAGAAATTAATACCACTGTGGAAGTCATATACCCGATGCACAGATGGCATTGTGTTTGTGGTGGACTCTGTCGATGTTGAGAGAATGGAAGAAGCAAGAACTGAACTTCATAAAATAACTAGGATATCAGAAAATCAGGGAGTCCCTGTGCATATGGTTGCTAGCAAACAAGACCTGAGGAACTCTCTGTCTATGTCTCTGAGATTGAGAAGTTGTTAGCCATGGGTGAACTGAGCTCATCTACTCCATGGCATTTGCAGCACACCTGTGCAGTCATAGGAGATGGGCTAAAGGAAGGACCTGAGAAACTACATGATGTGGTAATTAAAAGAAGAAAAATATGGTGACAAAGGAAAAGAGGCGATTATATTGGTGTGGAATAGGTTTTCCTTGGTCTGACTTCTGACGGGCTGGAGAGTGTCTACAGCCTGGCTTGCCTGTCTGCCCCCATGGATTCGATTAAAGCTGTGTGCTGTTGAACAGTCAGATCCCCAACTCTGTTGCTTGTGGAAGATGAGTCAAGGCAGTGCTTCTTAAAGTGCTCCCATTGACTTCGAGCTGAGTTTTGTTTCAGGACTGCCAGAAGATAAAGGCGTGGACCTCTATGTCCTAGAGAAGGCCTTCCTCAGAATGCACCCCCACACTGAGACTCTGTTTGAGTCCTGTCTGAAGAGTTATGGTGTCTCCTCCAATAATTCCAGCCCAGTGCTGAAGAAGTTAGATGAGGAAAGCCGCTGTCCAGAGTGACCTAAGACATTCGCTTATTTTATTGAAAAAATGAAAAAAAAGGGGGGGGGATCTTTGGATACAGACCCCCTACCTGGATGTCTCTTTGCAGAACCTGTTTGCTTCAAGGTAGGATGTTGTAATGTTCTGTAATAAAAAACCTCCTGCCTTTTGCATCTTGGCCCATTTGCAGGTTGCCAGTAGTCAGCCCCAGTTGGGGGGTTTCCTCGTAATTTTTTCATCCCTTGTGGGGAGCCATTCTAAGATGGCGCCCATTTCCTGTTCCAGCTTGTGGTAATCAACTTACTGTGCAAATTCTAGCCTTAAGCCTAGTCTCTTTACCTGCCTGAGCGGTATGCTAATTGAGCTCTTACAAAAGCACCAATCAGGTTTGAACACATAGTGGGTTCAGCTATTTAAGCAGCACCCATCTTGGGCTCAGGGCGTTCCCCAATAAAGTGTGTGAAGAAGAATCCTGTTGGGGCATCTTCCTTGCTGGCGAGGTGGGCACGATAATCCCTCCCATGCTGTTTAGTATAAATTGAGCAGAGAGGAATAAAAATTAGCATTCTCCCTTGAAGAACCATCGAGTCTGTGTGTTCTGTTAAATCCCCCAGGCCTATGCCCGATTCTTTGTACCCTGACAGTGCGGGCGGGCACTGTCAACCTAGTACTGACACAGTCTAAAAAAGTCTTGATTTTTTTTTTTTTCTAATTTTCTCTTCCACTTGACTTACAAGTCAGGAAAAAAAATGTCAAGGACAACTGGGCACCAGCCGAGAAATCTCCAACATCGCACCCAGAATAAGCAGTTGAAGGAAGCTGTTTATTGTGGGCAAGGAAACACATGTAGGGGACACATGGGAAAGTCTCTCTGGGCCTGCAGATCTTTCTCTACTCAGTCCCAAGTCCTCCCCACCGATAGTCAGTCAATGAACAGTCAAGGGAACTGAAGGGCAGGGAGGGAATGGCTAACAGGGCAGACTGTAGTCAGGTTGGCCTGGGGCAGTGAGGCTGTGGGCTCATTCCTGGGGATAGTATGCCACAAGCCATCCTTCTGAGAACTCTTTTACCCTTTGCACTCAGCTACAGCCAGAGTCCTCTCTGTGCCCACACTACTCCTGACTGTTAGTCCATGGGATGGGGTGGGGTAGATGGGTAGGCAAGACATGTGGGATGCAGTCACACCACTCCACTCTTTCTTCCACAATGGTCAGAAATGACATATGGCACAAAAGCTGGCAGGTTTTATTTCTTTGTTTGTTGATGTTGTTCTTCCTGGTGGTGGTGGTGGTGGTGGTGGTGTTGGTGGTGGTGGTGGTGTGTGTGTGTGTATGAAATAAATTTATGGTGGTGGGGAGTGCTGTGTGTGCATGTATTCCAACATGCTTTGTGAAGGCCTCAAAACAAATTTCAAGAGACCTGCATCTTCTTTCCTGTGGATCCCTGGGATCAAGCTCAGGTCCTCAGGTGTGGGAGCAACTGCCTTTTTGATGGCCCTTTAAATTGTTTTAATTATTATTTGAAATGTGTGGCTCCCTTTCAGAGATCACCAGTCAGGGTCTGAGGCAGGCTGTTACTCTTTCAAGCTGACAAAACCCACTATGCAGAAGGAGAAGTAGTCCATGTACCTCAGAGGAGGGTCCATCCATGGGGCCAGAATATAACCCAATGGATGGTAAAGACACAGAACATAAGTCAGGAGGTAATAACTGTGTAACCAACCGTGTGGGAAACATTGAGAGACAATGTTAATAAGAACAGTTATACATCAAGATGAATGCACATCAATATGGGGTCAAATCTAAAGTTGACAGAAGGCCCACTGCAATGGTACAAGCGGCTGGACCATGGACAGAGTGCCGTAGTAGTGCAGTAAGTTAAGTGTAAGCAGCAATTTGTTCCCATCAGACTCCTGCATAGGGAACAAGCACATGGACGCTCTGTAAGGGAGCCACCATCTCTTTGACAAATTAATAGAGCAATACAGGAAAGTCCCTGCAGCCTGCAGGATGACTAATTTGGCTGTCATGGGATCTCATCCAGCACTTCAAATCGCTCCACACAAGCAGTTACTCCATTTCTGACCTGCAGCCTGAAGTGTTCCTGGAAAAAAACCAAAACCAAAACCAAAACCAAAAACAAACAAACAAACAAAAACGATTGAAGGGCTGGAAATACCATTTAAGGTTCCTGGAGAGAAGCTTTAAAAATGTGAACTCATGGGGCTGTTGAGATGGCTCAGCTGGTAAGAGCCCTGACTGCTCTTCTCAAGGTCCTGAGTTGGTTTGGATCCCAGCAACCACACTGTGGCTCACAACCACCTGTAATGAGATGGGGCCCTCTCTTGGTTCATCTCAAAGACAGCTGCAGTAAATTAAGCCGAACCAAATGGGGCCAGAGAGAACTGGCCCAGAACCAGCGGGACTGGAGTGAGCATGGCCAGAGTGAGGGGGGCCAGAGCTAGTGGGGCCGGCAGAGGTCCTGAGATCAACAGTGGCCCACACATGATAGCTCATGGCCATCTGTACAGCTACAGTGTACTCATACACATAAAATAAATAAAAATAAAGCTTTAAAAAAATGTGAACTCATGAAATTGGAAGGAAAGATGATGAAACAGCTGGGTTCCCAGGGAGAAGGATGAAACTAGGGACAGACTGAGATGCTGTGGTCCATACTGAGACAGAAACCTTGTGGAAGTCCAAAATGTGTGCTGCTGACAATAAAGGGCTGGTTGTTAGTAGTGGAGAAGGGTGTTCAGGTTCACTGGAAAATCTGATTATCTTTCTCAGCTCTCTGTGTTCCTTGCTTTCAGTGCTGAGGGCCCTCCTGCTCCACCCAACAAGCACACTAATCCATCCATGGAGTTTCAGAGTTGCAGTCTAAGTTCAGGAGCTGCTTGTGCTCCAGGTAGCCAACTTCTATGAACCTGGGCTCCCCCAGGGTGGGTCTGGAGGCAGAGGTGAGGAATTACAGCAGCAATAGTGAGCCTGGGGATGGCGTGCTATTAGACCACCGGGCCCCTTAGGGATATGAGGCTGAGCAGCAGCAGGGAGGGCAACAGAGCACCGGGCTCCAGTCACTGGTGGAGGAGGGGCGGAGGGTCCAGTGGGCAATGCAGGGACTCCAGGTTGGGACTCCACACCCACCTAGCCACTCCTCACCTCAGAGGCCAGTTCCCTCCCGACCCAGCACTCACCAGCACAGGGCTGCTGCCAGAGCCACCTCAGCCACTGCCACCACAGCTGCCTCTTCCTTGTTTGTTCAGTGCTGCCTCTTGGCTGCCAAGGATCCCTCCCTCTGGGAGGCTGAAGAGCCCCAACCTCCAGGACGGCTGTGTGCCTTCTGGTCCTGGAACCTGCTTTCATTCCTTTTACACTGACCTATGGGACTGTGTCCTGGAGCCACCTCTAGGATGATGTCAACCTCTAGGATGATGTCATCAGGACGGGGAGGGGAGAGGAGGCACATTCCAATGAGCTGGGCCTGAAGAGCACAGTAGGAGGGACCAAGCATCCTGTGCTCAAGCTATTTATGAGGCATAGGAATATCAGGGCTGCTGGAGACACAGTCAGACTGCACAGTGCACTTCGTGCAGCACAGGGTAAGCTATCTACAGGGATCCTTGCGTCCTGTTATCTAGAGCTGTTGGAGCACTGCTTGGAAGGATCTAGTGTTCACCATGAACCAGAGTTTCTTCTTCTTGGTAAGCAGATCTGTGGGTCTATGTCAGATTGGAAAGGCAGGAAAAGAGAGTTTGGGGAGGAGACAGGTCAAACTCCCTGGCATGTGCAGTCTTCAGGGCTCCCTGTTGCCCAGGGACAGACTCCCCAGAGGCTGACCATCAGCCAACAATCACCCTGGAAGAGAAATCACAAGCAGATGAGAAGAAAGCTTCAGTTTGGGACACCATCTACAGTTGGAAATGGAGAATGGACACTGAGACTAGACTTCCATCCTGTACATACTGAGTGATCCTGGTGGCCTCCACTGTCCCTCTGGGAAAGCAGAGTCCTGCTCCCTCCTTCCCTATTCTCAGGTGTTGCTTTAAGAGCTTCCTACTCTGGCAAAGCAGGGGCCCTCTAGCTAGGCTGGGAAGCATGCCCCTAGGGAGGCTGGTGTGTGGAGGAGTCAGGGCTAGCCTCCACCCATGGGCAGACTCCCTGGTGGCTGACATCTATGGAGGCCACAACAGAGGACCTTCAGCCAGCAATCACACAGCTTCATCCAGCCAGTCCAGCCTGCTCTCCTTTCAGTCCTTTCACATTGTTATTCTGGATTTGGACTGTGCTGGAAAGACAACAGTTTTATACAGGCTGCAGTTCAAAGAATTTGTAAATACTGTACCTGCCAAAGGATTTAACAGTGAGAAAAGTAAGGTAACCTTGGGCAATTCCACAACAGTACATTTTCACTTCTGGGATGTAGGTGGGCAAGACCTACTGTGGAAATTAAGACCGCTGTGGAAGTCATATACGGATGCACAGATGGCATTGTGTTTGTGGTGGACTCTGTCAATGTGGAGAAAATGGAAGAAGCCAAAACTGAACTTCATAAAATAACTAAGATATCACAAAATCAGGGAGTCCCTGTGCATATGGTTGCTAGCAAACAAGACCTGAGGAACTCTCTCTCTATGTCCCTGAGATTGAGAAGTTGTTAGCCATGGGTGAACTGAGCTCATCTACTCCTTGGCATTTGCAGCCCACCTGTGCAATCATAGGAGATGGGCTAAAGGAAGGACTTGAGAAATTACATGATGTGATAAGTAAAAGAAGAAAAATATGGTGGCAACAGGAAAAGGTGTGGAATAGGTTTTCCTTGGTCTGATTTCTGACAAGCTCAAGAGTGTCTACAGCCTGGTTTGCCTGTCTGCCCCCATGGATATGATTAAAGCTGTGTGTTATTGCACAGTCAGATCCCCAACTCTGTTGCTTGTGGAAGATGAGTCAAGGCAATGCTTCTTAACGTGTTCTCTTCTCCTGATCCACAAATCCTTCAGTACTAACATTGTGGGAGCCTAAAAGGCTACTAATTGACCAGAAAATAATTTTGTGGAAATTTGACATGAAGTTAGTGAAATAAAACTTTGAAAACTGGGGAAAAAAAAAACTGCTTCTTCTCTGTGAAGCAAGGGATGCTTTCCTAACTCTGACTTTTCTCTCTGCCCTTAGGACATCTCTCCCTTGAGGTTGAGATTTCTTTATGTCTCCAGTCCTGCCTTTTGGGAGACTGCCCCCATCCTGGTGACCTCAGGAGTGCTGGGAGCTGCAGCTCTCTGGCTGTGCTGGGTAGGTAACCCTCTTAGCATTTCTTTCACATCTCTGGGACAAATGGGTAGGGAACAGGAGCATGCTGGGACAGTGTGTAATGGTGGTGAAGGTATGTGGGGTGGAAAAGTTGATCTCCATATGTATTCTCCTGCAATTTGTCATTGAATTCTTAGAAATGAGACCTGGTGTAGTCAAGATCAAAAGACGTTGTTCAGTTCCCCACCAAAGCTTTTTTCAAATATGTTTTATTTTGTAAAATTTGTTTATTTTAATGGGCAGTGGTAGTGCATGCCTTTAATCCCAACTTTGGAGGCAGAGACAGGCAGATTTCTGAGTTCTAGGCCAACTTGGTTTATAGAGTGAGTTCCAGGACAGCCAAGGCTGTACAGAGAAACCCTGTCTCAAAAACTCAAGAAACAAATTTGTTTAATTTATGTATATGTACATGTATATGTATTTTATGTATATGGATACACTGTTTCCCTGCACACCAGAAGAGTGCCTAGGATCCCATTACATACTTGTGAGTTACCAGGTGGGAGCTGGGAGTTGGATTCAGGAGCTCTGGAAGAGCAGCTGCTTCCCTTTGTAACTGGATTCTGGATACTGTCAAGTTTAGATCAGTTCTGACCAACACAGTCTCCTTTAAAATTGACCTGAATCAATTATTTCTTCAGTCCTGCTGGTATTTCTGAAGGCCAATCTTCTTTTCCCTTTGCTTACACTACTTGTCCCTTGCTGAGTGTATTTCACTGCCAACTTCCCTCCTACCTCTACCAGCTTTCCTGGTGAGCCTGTTCTCTCTCTAAGGGCTTCAGGCAACACCTCCATGGATCTCAAGTCTTTGTTTTTTTTTTTTTTTTTTTGGTTTTTTTTTTTTTTTTTTTTTTTTTTTTTTTTTTTTTTTTTTTTTGTTTTTTTTTTTGGTCTATTCTCAGCTTTGCATAGAAATCTTTCAGTTACCTGCAAACATAGTAGTTTAATTTGGATAATTGTGGTACAATCAGATAACATTCATGGTTTGCAACATTTCTTGCTCATTTACAGGGAAGAATTGGAAACTTGAGAGCAGGAACCACTGGAGCTCCAAGATGAGAATCAAATTCAAGGGCACAGCAGCCCTCCTGATGAACAGAGGGACTAAATCTTCCCCAGGGTTTCCCCAGCAGAACTGGACAAAATCATCAGAGGCTGCTGGGGTGACTGCAAACTGTGTCAGGGGTGATCAAGCAGGGGAGGAGGCAAACATTCTCAAGGATCACAGGCCCCAGTGTCCTTCCTGGGCCATGGGTAGACCAGATGGCCTTCACAGACTGGAGGATCAGATACAGCAGAGTTTCTTTTTCATGTGTGGCTGTGGAGAGGGTTCAAGACAAGGATTTTTCCTCTGGCTGTCCTGGAACTCCCTGTGTAAATCAGGCTGGCCTCAAATTCAGAGATCCACCTGGCTCTGCATCCTGAGTGCTACCATGGCTGACTAGGAGTCACTCATTTTTATCTGGGAGATAGTCATTGTCCTCTACTCCATGTCCACGAAAAACTGAATAAATTCTTAAAACCTGTGAAGTTGCTGGCAGTTCTGTGTTTTGGGAGTTAGACAATAAGAGGAAATAAAGAGAGGCTACAGGAAGTATTGGAGGCTGAAGAATAGGAGGGAGAGAGGAGGGGGAAGAGTGGAGGGGAGCAGAGTGGCTTTGTCAGGCTCAAACCTTTTGCCCTTTCCTAAGCTGACACTCCACTTTCCACTTTCTATCCCTGCTTTGAGCTCTGAAGCATCCAAAGTTAGGGTCCTCAGTCCTCCTCCTCTGTCTTTCCAGGTGCCCCTCCCCCTCCCTCTGTATTTACCAAGCTCCTAGAACTGCTCTCACTACTCTGTCAATCCTCCAAACATCAGAGATCTTGAAGCTGTGCTCTGCCTGGGATCACAGCAGACACAGCCAGGTGCAGTGAATAGTGATGCAGTGAACGTCACTTGTGGAATGCTCCAGTGTAAGTGGGGAACGCAAGCATTTCTCCCTTCCCTGTCAGACTGATTACCATGCTGCACAGTATTCCAGACAGTCAGTGCATACCAGTGGAGGTTGTGGGTGAGCAGGGTGTGGTCACACTTCCTAGGCAGGGACACTCTGCTCCTTAAGGTCAGAAAAGGACAGGTGGAGCCAAAGCTGGCAGTTGGGGCTGAAGTCTGAGCTCCTCAATGGGAAGCAAGGTTTCTCTCATTGACACAAACCCAGCGAGTCTCTGCTTCGTGTTTGCATCTGGGCGCTTAATACACACATAGGGGAGAGGTTCCCTTGAACCACATAGCAGGGTGGGAGTTGGGTTGCCCCTCCCTTCAACCTTCTGTCTGTCCTGTTCCAGATAGGGGGAAGGTGAGTCAAATCAGCGCTGACAAGTCAGTTCCTGTCACCAGAGAAACCACTGTTCTGCTGCTGCCTCAGCCCTCTGAGTGGCTGCTGCCACGCACATTTTTTTGTGTTTGTTTGTTTGTTTGTTTGTTTTGTTGTTGTTGTTGTTTTTGAGATAGCATTTCTCTCTACAGCTCTGGCTGTCCTGGAACTCTGTACACCAAGCTGGCTTCAAATTCAGAAATCCTCTTGCCTCTGCCTGCCAAGTGCTGGGATTGAAGGCGTGAGCCACCGCTACCTGGCACCACACAACTTTTAAGAAACTTACACAGTAAAATAAAACATGGTTTTAGTATGGAGATACTGACTATAGAGTTTAAAGTTCGCCTAGTGTTGGATACAGACCCCCTACCTGGATGTTTCTTTGCAGAACCTGCTTGCTTCGAGATAGAATGTTATGTTCTGCAAGAAAAAAAATCCTGCCTTTTGCAGCTTGGCCCATTTGCAGGTGGCTATTAGTCAGCCCCAGTTGGGGGTTTCCTCCTTGTATTTTTTTCATCCCCCCCCCCCTTACTGCTCAGTATAAATTGAGCAGAGAGGAATAAAAATGGGCATTCTCCCTTGATGAACCACCGAGTCTGTGTCTTCTGTTAAATCTCCCAGGCCTACGCCCGATTCTTGGTACCCAGACAGTGTGCCCAGTGTGTCAAGTGGAGGTTCCACCCAGATCGGGAAGAGAAGAGCCCGACTGGATAGTTCTGAGGAGCCACCTGCGCTAATAGTGAACTGAAAGTGAGTTCATCTAAGCTGTAAGAAAGAAAAAGGATGGCGCCATGGTACTTAGAGCTTTACTTTACAGATGATAGCTTTGCTAAAACAACAGGGCACAGGCATTAAAGCAAAAACAGCTCAAGAGTTCATTAAAACTTTAGAGAAGATCAGTCCTTGGCTTATTCATTCTGGAGAGCTCAATACCCCTGACTGGGAGAAAGTAAAGGGAGATCTACATAAAGCTAGGCAGAAAGAAGGTCCTGATGCTGTTCCTGTTGCTCCTTTCTCCTCATGGAGGTTAGGAAAAGAAGCCCTCCTAAGTACTAACTATAAAGCCAAGGAACCGATGGCACAGACAGAAAGAAGCCTTGCAGTGGCACAGGAAGATACTTCCAAGAAATCTTTGCAGTACTCCGATTTGGACTCTGATTCTGAGGGTCTAGAGGAAGAGGGAGAGACTTTAGAAAGGGAAATTGAAGAATTAAAAGGTAAGTCAAATAAGTGCAAAATTAGTAACAAGTCAGATTCCCGACCTCTTAGTAAAAATCCTTCCTCTAAGGAGGAGGGAGCCACTCCCTCCAGCGTAGGAGCCATATCTACCACTGGAATGGAGTTATGAGGAGTCTACTCACAGAGGAGGAGTGAAGTTTCCTGAGCCTACCCCAGAAAGGGGATGGCTTTTTCTGTAGTTGAGGTCCCTGATCCCAACAATGCAGGACAGTTTTTAAAGCAACGTGTTGCTTTGAATTTTAAAGAACTCAAAGGTTTAGAGGAAGCGGCGGGCGCGGTCCGGGTCGGGTCCGAAGGAGCTGAAGCCATGGCTAGCAAGTCCTTGGAGGCCTGAGCGGCCTGGAGCTGCTGCAGCAGGGCGCCGAGGCTCGGGGTCTTCCGCGGCCGCTTCCAGGGCTGCGCGGGCGTGGTGAAGCTCGGCTTCCCTAAGCTACAGGCACCCGGAGCTAGAGGTGCGGCTTGGCCGGCGGCTCACGGTGCAGGAGGCGCGCGTGCGCGCTGCTCCGCCGCAGCCTTGCGGGGATAGTTGCCCCAGTCATCTTCTTTGTGAACTATGCTTCTAACTGCTTATCTATGGAAGAAATCGAAGACTCAGTGTCTGTCGAGGTTATATTCAATCCGCTATGGACACTGAAAAAGATCCCCAATGCCTCTTGGACTTGGCCAGGAGGATCGCGCAGGTTCTGGCCAGAATGCACAAGGAGGATCTCATTCACGGGGACCTCACCACCTCCACCATGCTCCTAAAGCGGACCCTGGAGAAGCTGCGTATCCTGCTCATTGACTTTGAGCTGAGTTTTGTTTCAGGATTGCCAGAAGATAAAGGCGTGGACCTCTACGTCCTGGAGAAGGCCTTCCTCAGAAACATTCTTTGAATGTTGTGTCAATGTTGTGTCAATGACAGCTACAGAAGTACATTGTAGCTGTCAGATGCACCAGAAGAGGGCGTCAGATCTCATTACAGATGGTTGTGAGCCACCACGTGGTTGCTGGGATTTAAACTCAGGACCTTTGGAAGAACAGTTAGTGCTCTTAATGGCTGAGCCATCTCTCCAGCCCTTATGTGATTAATTAGTTAATCACACTAAAAGTGGCTGTTGGTTGAGATCAATCTAAGATGATGTAGGGGGAGGGGGCTCCCAAGCCTGGAGGTCAGGGTCGTTCTTGCCCTCCCAGATTCACATTCCCTGGAGAATGGTGGCATGCCTGCCCAACTCAGCACCAGGAATCCTAACCCTAGCTCAGCCCAGTGTGAAAAAAAAAAAAAAAATTAAGAAGCCCCTGAGATGCGAGCAGTTTCTATCTTAGTTAGATGACATGCTACAAGGCTTAGAGAAAGTCAGATGGCTTTGAAAAGAAGAGATTGAACACACAAAAAGCTTTTGCTGGAGTCTTGATGATAAACTTAGTGAGGCTTTTTTTTTTTTTCTACTTTCTGCAGCCCACAACCAGTAACCACAGACTGTGGCTTCCTTTACTAACCCACATTTTCTAATGGGGCGGATAACTATCAGGGTGTGGGGATGTGAGGAACCTTAAAGGTTAAACAACCGGTCACAGACTGCACAGTGCACTTCGCGCAGCACAGGGCAAGCGACCTATCTGCAGGGATCCCTGTGTTCTGTTATCTAAGAGCTGTTTTGGAGCAGGTTGGAAGAATCTAGTGTTCACCATGAACCAGAGTCTCTTCTTCTTGGTGAGCAGAGCTGGGGTCTATGTCAGGTGGGAAAGGCAGGAAGGGATGGTTTGGGGAGGAGGCAGGTCAAACTCGCATGTGGCTGAGCTCTCATTATTTAGAGACTCAGAGTAGAATGGAAGGCCTGAGTTGGGTTCTGGGAGTGTTGAATTTCTCCTCGTGGAGGTCAACATTTCTTTTCTGTAATTACCATTGAGTAGTGGCAGGGCTCAGCTCTTACACCCCTGCCCTTTCTTGTCCTGGAGATCTGAGCCTCATTGTAGGACCCTCACTTTCTATACAGAAGGCACCATGGGCCTCTCTCTGTCTCTCTCTCTCTCTGTCTCTCTGTCTCTCTGTCTCCCCCTCTCTCTGTCTCTGTCTGTCTCTGTCTGTCTCTCTCTCTCTCTCTGAGATTGAGAAATTTATAGCAGTGGGTGGAAATTTAACTTGAAGTTAGTGAAATAAAACTTTGAAGAGTGGAAAAAAAAGTGTTTCCTTCTCTGTGAAGCAAGGGATGCTTTCCTAACTCCGATTTTTCTCTCTGCCCTTAGGACATCTCTCCCTTCAGGCTGAGACTTCTTTGGGTCTCTTCCAGTCATAGGCTTTGGGAGACTGTCCCCATCCTGGTGACCACAGGAGTGTTGGGAGCTGCAGCTCTCTGGCTGTGCTGGGTAGGTAGCCATCTTAGCATTTCTTACACATCTCTGGGAGAAACAGGCAAGGAACAGAAGCATGCTGGGGACAGTGTGTAATGGTGGTGAAGTCTATGTGGGGAGGAAAGTTGACCTCTAGATGAATTCTCATGCATTTTGTCTCTACAAGTCTTAGAAATGGCCCCTGATAGATTCAAGAGTAAGAGAGGCTGCCCAGTGCCCCCTCCTTGTTTTTTTCAGACTTTTAAAAAAATGTTTGTTTATTTTATGTATACTTGTTGCATGTAATACATAAGAAATAATCCATGCTAATGCCTGGCTAATGCTGGGTACACTGCAGTATGCGGTCGGTCTCCCCTCCCCTATTGCAAACTGCAAGCCAAAGTCTTCTCACTTTCCGGTGCTTGTCTCTGAACCTCTTTCCTGTGGCTTGAGGTGACAAATCTTCATAACCCAGTTAAAAAATCAAAACTCTTGGGCCTTGTAATTTATTAGTCAGACTTATATCAGTAATTTCTCGACTTCCAAAATGCCCACACAAAAACTCAAAGCTCAGTTGATATAAACACAAGCTGTAGTCCTAGATGGGGCAAATTGCCCTGTATTATTCTATTGTTCTTCAGTGATAATCATAGCTACTTGTGGCTATTCCAAGCCACGTGGATCCTGTAGATCTCATTTGTCTTCTTCCTCCATCTTCTCTCTTCCCTATCTCCTCGCTGTCTCTGTCTCTCTGTCCCATCTCTAAAACTCTCAGTGCCTGCCTTCCTTTTCCACTGCCCAACCACGTGCTCTAGCCTTATCTTTTGCCCGCCCTCACCTTCTCCTGTGTATAGACAGCAACCCACACATACCTATATTTATTTTATATATAGAAGTACACTGTCTTCATGCACACCAAAGGAGGACATAGGATCCGATACAGATGGTTGTGAGCCAGCAGGTGGTTGTTGGGGGTTGGACTCAGGAGCTCTGAAAGAGCAGCTAATGGTCTTAACTACTGACCCATCTCTCCATCCTTCTGCCCAGTCTCTCTTTATGCTCCTCCTATTTCTGTAGCCTCAGTGTCAAGGGACCATCCCAGCAGTGAGCTTGAGTGTCCTCCACCCCAAGCCAGACCCTGTGATCCTGGGCCACATTGCTAACCACTGTCTTTGGTTTTCTTGTTGTCTTTGGTTTGCTTCTCTTCATGTATTACTTCCTCTCTTACATCCTTGCTAGAGCTTCATTTCTTTGTTATGTCATCCTGACTGAGATGTCCCCACTTAGGCAGCACACCCAGCTGCTTCAGACATTTCTGTTTAAGCCTCTGTGTGGGAGCTGTTCAATGTCTCTGAGCCAGGCCAGCTTCCCTAACATGCACAAAGAGTTGTTTCCTCCATTCAGATACAGGGTAGATTTAATTCCTGTCGGAGTTGGAGTTCAGTCGTGGACCTAAGGTACCATTTCCCAGGTGTGAGCCATGTCTTCAACTGCCTTAATTTTCCTTTCTTTACATTTTGATGTGTACAGGGACTTCACAGTCCCTGTGAGTTTCAGTTTGTAACCCTCCATAATCTTTAACTGTATGGCATCTGTCTGGGTTTCTTTTCCTCTTGCTTTGAAAAAATACTCTGACAAAAGCAAGGCAGGAAGTGTGTATTTGGCTCACAGACCCAGGGCATGGCCCTGGAGTCCAGAAGATGTAGTAGCTGGTTCCAGTAAATCCAGTCAGGGAGCAAAAAGCTCCAAAGGCAGTGCTCTCTCCCATTTATACAGTGTTCTTGGGTTCTGGATGGAAGCTGAGAATACTCACTTCAGAGACAGAAGCTTAAAAATGAAAGCTTTATTTTCTGAGTCCTCTGGGAGGTGGCCAGGTCAGGATCTGAGGAGCATTAAGGGGAAGCTGTATTGCATATTTAAAAGGCAAAACAACAAAAAATGAGCAGGGCGGGTAGGGTGGTGTGGTATGGGATGGGATGGGGATTAGGGAGAGACTCCAGGTCATCCAATCCTAGTTTGACATTAATGGTTAAGCAAGGGAGTATCTGTTGTAGACTGGGCTTTTTCTAGGACACCTGTCTTCAAGACCCTTAACTCATTCCCTTAGACACTCCGTTGGGAATCCAAGACCCTTAACTCATCCTCATAGAGATTCGGTCCAGAGCTCAAGGTGATACAGGGAACAAAAGCAGGTCAACTGTGTGCAATAAATGAGGGTTTGGTATGAAATTGATTCTACTCTTAGAATGTAGACATCTTGATATTGATGACAGCAGGTTCTACATTCATTTACTGGCTTATAGACAATTAAGAAAATATTTAGCCCAGCACTTCGGAGGCAGAGGCAGGCGGATTTCTAAGTTCGAGGCCAGCCTGGTCTACAGAGTGAGTTCCAGGACAGCCAGGGCTACACAGAGAAACCCTGTCTCAAAGAGAGAGAAAGAGAGAGAGAGAGAGAGAGAGAGAGAGAGAGAGAGAGAGAGGGGGGGGGGATATTTGGGGGCTGGTGAGAGTAGGAGCAGATTCCAGAGTCTGGGAATGTGAATTCATCTTGATTCTGTTAACAAAATGGTGAGCTAAATGGGAGAGTTGCTGGCAGCTGTCTCCTGGCAGTGTAAGACTCCAGCCCAGAGCAAAGTTCTGTCCATATTAGGAAAGAGTCTTCCAAACCCAACCTGAAGAAGACAATGCCCCCCAGGCCTTCCCGAGAGTAACTTACTCTTGGTAATTCCCTCCAGGCACAACTGGAGGCTATCTTCCTTTGCAACTGGGTTCTGGATACTGTCAAGTTTTAGGTCAATTCTGACCACCACAGCCTTCTTTAACATTGACCTGAGTCAATTATTCTTTCAATCCTGTCTATTTCTCTGAAGGGGAATTTCTGCTTTTCCCTTTGCCTACACTACTTGTCCCTTGCTGAGTATGTTTCACTGTCAACTTCCCTCCTACCTCTACCTGCTTCCCTGGTGAGCCTGTTCTCTCTCTCAGGGCTACAGGCAACTCCTCCATAGATCTCAAATATTTGGTTGTGTGTGTGTGTGTGTGTGTGTGTGTGTGTGTGTGTGTGTGTATTCTCAGCTTTGTAGAAAAATCTTTCAATTACCTGAAAACACATTAGGATAATTGTGGTGGACACAGGTAATGTTCATGGTCTGCAATATTGATATTTCTTCCTCATTTACAGGGAAGGATTGGAAACCAGAGATTAGCCCATGAGCAGGAACCACTGGGGCTCCAAGAGGAGGATCCAAGTCAAGGGCACAGCAGCCCTCCTGATGAACAGAGGGACTAAATGATCCACAAGGGTCCCCCAGCAGCAGTGGACAAAATCATCAGAGGCTGCAGATGACTGTTGGGTGACTGCAAACTCAGCCATGTGATCAAGCATGGCTGAGGCAAGCATTTTCAGGGATCAAAGGTCCTTCCTGGGCCATGGGTAGACCAGAAGGCCTTCATATACTTGAGAATCAGATGCGAGAAAGTTTATTTTTCAGGGGTGGGGGTGAGGTGGCACTCAAGGGGTTTTCCTCCCCTGGCTGTCCTGGAACTCCCTATGTAGATCAAGCTGGCCTCAGACTCAAAGAGCTACCTGCCTCTACATGCTGAGTGCCAGGATTAAAAATGTGTGCTACCATGCCTGGCTAGGAAACACTCATTTTTATCATTGTCCTCTACTCCATGTCCAGAAAAAAGTGAATAAATTCTTAAAACCTCTGAAGATGCTGGCAGTTCTTCTTTTTGGGAGTTGTTTCTAAAACAAGAAGTGAAAGATAGTGAAAAGAGAGTGCAGGGCAGAGAGTTGAAGCAGGGTAGAGGGCCAGAGTACAAGTGGAGCAGAGTGGATGAGTCAACCTCACACCTTTTGTCCTTTTCCTAGGCTGACACTTCCACTTTGTACTTTGTTTTTTTGTTTTTGTTTGTTTGTTTGTTTTTGTTTTTTTCAAGACATGGTTTCTCTGTATAGCCCTGTCTGTCCTGGAATTCACTCTGTAGACCAGCCTGGCCTTGAACCCAGAAATCTACCTTC
>JADRCD010000223.1:5794-24149 GCA_019843815.1 Montemys delectorum
CTCTCTCTCTCTCTCTCTCTCTCTCTCTTCCCTCTGTGTGTGTGTGTTTGTGTGTCTCTGTGTGTGTGTGAACAAGCTTGCACCCGTGTGTACATGCTATTTTCTCTCTGTGTGTGTGGATGTCAGAGAATAATATTCAGAAATTGTTTCTTTTCTTTTAACATTCCAGGGATTGATCTCAGGTCATCCACCTTGGAGGTAAATTCGATTACTTGCTGAGCTATCTCACAGGTCCCATATATTTCTTTTTTTGTTTGTTTGGGTTTTTTTTTGTTTGTTTGTTTGGTTTTTGAAATAGCTTCCTAAAATAAAGAAATCAAGTAGATTAGTGAGTGTGAAATAATATCCTACTAACAAAAAGATTTATCTTAAGATGTCTCAAAGCCTTTAGATTTTGGAACTATTAGGTTAGACAGATCTTACTTGTTAGAGATTTCCATTAGTGTTTGACAGAATGAACATTTTGTACAAAATAGGGAGTGCCAAAAATGTTGGTTTAGAGTAATCAAGGTACGGACATCTTTGATGACTGGGAAGTGAGTTACTATGCTGTTCACAGCATTATATATTGCTCCCTTCCCCTGAGACCTAAATTGTGCTGTTGCTAAACAGGATTAAACAGAATATGTAAAGGAAGGCTGCCCAGCCTTCCTCATCGGCTTCAGCTGTGGGCATTGCTGCATGATAATGCTTCTCTCTCTCCCTCCCTCCCCCCATCTCTCATATATATATATATACACACATATATATATGTATATATGTGTATATATATGTATATATGTTTGTGTGTGTGCGTATGTATGCACGTATGTACATATGCACGCGCGCGCACGCACGCGCTCACACACACACACACACACACACACACACACACACACACACACACACACATTGTTGCCTTTATTCTCATCATATCTCAACCAGAAACTTCCCAGTTAAATTCTAGTTCAGCAGCTCTGTGTAGAATTTTCAGATGGTTACTTGTTTGGGAATATTTTGACCTTCTCAAACTTAGTGTCTCATCTAGTCATCGGAACACTGCCATTTTTGTCATCTCTAATGAAATTCTGTATCTATTAAATTGGACATTAGACCAAACAGAATTCATGCTTTGTAAGTATACAGCTATGGCTTCTTAATTTGCCAAAATTTCAGCAAGTTGTTGAGAATCACCTGGAAGGAATATTCATCCATTTAAGTCCTTGAAGAATGGGTCAGCACGTGCTAGCATTTCCCAAATAGAAACAAGATGGAGATCAAAAAGTAACAGGTGGCAGTTGCCTCTTGGCACAGACTGTATTCGAGGTCACCAATTCAGAGGCTTCCCAACAGAGCACCTAACGCGCATAGATCATCATATTAATATGTGAGGAGATGGCCCTGCTTCTCTGTGTTACATCCGATGACTGGAAATAGGCCTTCCCAGCCCCGTTGATGGTCCTGAGAATGCCTGCCACACTGGTCTGAATTGCTGCTATTTCATGTCTCTCACCCAGACAATTGCTCCCCAGCTAACAGCTGGGGAAGAGTGATAAGGCTGACACCTGAGTAAGTCTTCACAAAGAACCCCCATTTCCCATTTGGGACCTAATGGAAGAGCAATTACAGCACACTGAATTGTTTCTATTTCTTTCACATTTTTTTTTCTGTTTCAAAATGAAAAAAAAAAAAAAAAAGATCATATAGATGTTTCAGGAAGTCCTCAGTTCCCAGATAGATTCTTGGAACCTTGTAAGGGAAGTCAAGGTCCACCGCTTTTACAGCACAGATTGTTATAGCACAGGAAACAGAAAACATGTGACTGCATTTGCTGACTTTGGTCAGTGTCTTAAATTATGCAAGTATTTCAATGGTTAAAAAATGATTTAATCTAAACTCTCTTAACACTGCTGTCCTCAAATCGCCCTCACTACCCATCCATTTACTTACTTCCAATCCATAGGCATACTGCTATAGTTTCTTTCATACCAACACAGAACATTTTCTATGAATATATACTAAATATGAGTAATTACCGTACTATATATTTTTGACAAGGTAGCATATTACACAGAAGGCTGAGTACTTTGGCATTTTGCTTAACAAAATATAGATTTTATAGGTCTTGTTAATTCAATTCACACAGTATTCTCAATTTTTTAAAGTGGCCATCATATCCATTGCATTGGTAAAACTTAATAAAGGAATGATTTTTCAGACCATGATACATTTGGCAACATTTGAAAACACTTTTGAGGCTTTCAAGTGAAATATGTTTTTGTCTTATAATTTTGAGGTAATTGATATCATTATCTACTATTTTTAAAATTGGTATAGAATTACAACACTTTTCCTCCTCCCTTTCTTCTTCAGTCCCTCTCAGATACCGTCTCTTAAACTCCTCCTAGGTTCCCCCTCCTCTCAAGTTTATAGCTTCTTTTACTTGGATTATTTTGGTTATGTATGTATAAAATGTGCTGGGTCTGTTTTAGTTGTTAGTATATACATGGTTTCAAGACTAACTGTACTGGACCACCAGTAAGGGAGCTCGTCCATGGAGACTATGTCCAGCAGTCATTAGTTGCCTGTAGCTCTTTGTGTGTGGGGGTGACAATTTCTCCCTTTTTGTTAACATGTCCATTGGTAATTCTCACTGTTCTGGTTTTATGTGCAGCTGTCCTTAGAACACACTATTTCACAGCAGATTTCCTGATATTCTGGCTCCTACAATCTCTCTACCTTCTCTCCTGTCATATTTATTGAGCCATAGATGCAGGAACTGTGATGTAACTGTATCCACTGGGGCTGGCCTCCCCATGATCTATTGAGACCTGCATTGTGCCCACTTGTTGTTTTCTGTATTGTCTCCATTTACTCTAAAGGAAAAAGCTTCTTTAATGAAAGGTGGTAGCTACAATATCTGTGGGTATAAAGAGAAGACTAGAATGTAGTAAGGAATTATGCTTGTCTAGCTAACTGGTGGTAGTAGATTCTTTTCTAATGTGTGGAAAGCTAGCTAGGTAGATTTTCAGTAGCATACATGATCTCCTTCTAGTTAAGTTGGTCTTAAGTGCTATTAGACAGCTGCTGGTTGCCACTCACACATGCACCTATGTGTATGTAAGGCCATGCTGGCAATTGCTGTGGTTTCTAGGTTCAGCTGGGCAGGTCTGTTTAATTGTTCCCTACCCACAGCAGATTGCATAGGCAAATCAGACACTGGTTGGTTACTTCCACCAAGCTTTGTGCCACTATTGCTCTAGCATATCTTGTAGGCAGGACACAATTATAGGGTTTGTGGCTGTTTTTGTGTTTCAGTAAAGTGCAGAGTACCCTCCTGTGATGGTTTGAAAATGCTTGGCCCAGGGAGTGGCACTATTAGGAAATAGTAGAGTAGGTTAGAGTAGGTGAGGTCTTGTTGATTTAGGTGTGGCCTTGTTGGATGTAGTGTGTCACTGTAGGGTTGATCTTTAAGACCTTCCTCCAGGCCATGTGGGAGCCATTGGAACAAGATGTAGAACTCTCAGCTCCTTCTCCAGTGCCAGGCCTGCCTGGATGCTGCTATGTTTCCCGTCATGATGATAATGGACTGAACATTTGAAACTGTAAGCTATTCCCAGTTAAATGTTATCCTTCATAAGAGTTGCTTTGGTCATGGTGTTTCTTTACAACCATGGAGACCCTAAGACATCTCCGATAAAAAAGATGCTGGAATGTAGGGGCAAAGCTTCTATGTAGACACCAGTTTGACTTCTCTATGTTCATTGAGCTGTGTAGATGTTGTCATATTTTTTCTTATTATTTAGTATAACATTATTTGGTTCATTCACATTCATAACTGCTATATATTTATTCAGATTTCATCCTTTCTTTTTAATTTTAGTTGGTAAACAAAAACAATATAGAACATACCTTTTTGATGCAAATGTTTTTTACACAGCTTTCTGATAGTGTGTCAAAATGCCTAAAATAAACAGCTTTTTGAAAGAAAACATTTATTTTGGTTTAAAGTTTCATACATCTTATTTCTTTTTTAGCTGTATCTGTGGCTTTGGGTAAGGTAAGACATCATGGTGGAGACTGCAAAACTGAGCAACACTTCTTACCTCATGGTGACTGGGAAACACTGACTGTGAGAAAAAAAAAGAAGATATTGCCAGAGTAAGAAACAGATGGAGGACAAGAGGGAGAAAGGGATAGAAAAAAAAGAGGAAATTGAGGAATAGAAGAAGGTAAGAAGGGGTGTGTAACACTCATATACATGTCAAGGGCATGCGTCCAATGGCCTAACTCCCTTTCATCTTCTAGTCTTTACCTCCTAAGTGTTCCCTATGTCTGTCCCAAGAATATGATCATATATGAACCATAGGAGTTTAGGTAACATTTTTTTTCATTTATTTATTTATTTATTTATTTATTTATTTATTTATTTATATTAGATATTTCCTTTATTTACATGTAAATTTTTCCTTTCCCAGGTTCCCCTCCAAAAAACAAACAAACAAACAAACAAAAACAACAAGAACAAACCCCTTTTGCCTCCCCCCTCCCCATGCCTGCCACCCCACCCTCTCCTATTTATTGGCCCTGGCATTCCCCTACATTGGGGCACAAAACCTTCACAAGGCCGAGGTCCTTTCCTCCTATTGATGATCGAATTTGCAATCCTCTACTATACACATGCTGCCAGAACATTCAGTCCCACCCTGTATAGTCCTTGATTGATAGTTGGGTCCCTGGGAGCTCTGAGGGTACTAGTTAGTAATTGTTGTTCATTCTAAGGGGCTGCAAACCCTTCAGCTCCATAGAACCTTTCTCTAACTCCTTCATTGGAGACCGTGTACTCAGTTCAATGAATGACTGTGAGCCTCTACATCTGTATTAGTCAGGTATTGTCAGAGCCTCTCAGGAGATAGCTATATGCTTGTCCTTCCTTCAGTCTCTGCTCCATAGTTAATCTCTGCCACTCCTTCTGTGGGTATTTGATTCCCCTTTTAAGAAGGAATGAAATGTCCACCTTTTGGTCTTCCTTCTTCTTAGGTTTCTTGTGGTTTGTGGGTCATTCTTCCTGTATTCCAAACTTCTGGGCTAATAACCACTTATCAGAGAATGCATACCATGTGTGTTCTGGTAACATTTAATATCTAACCTATAACAGTGTCCATTTATGGAACTGCTAAATCTGAGTATTTAGGATCATCTCACAAATGATACTATTTTTAAAACTTTAAAAATGTTATGCTCTGTCCACCTCTGCTGGCATGTATTTGCATACGAGTACAAAGGTCAGAGGACAACATAAAGAGTCAGTTATTTATTTCCTTCTACCTTTTTCGTCCTGGGCATTGAACTGAGGCCTCTAGACTTGGTGTCAAGTACCTTTTCCGTGTTGAGTGGTGAACACTTTCAGTCTACCCTTTTGCTAAATTTGAAGCATACAACATATCATCACCTGTACTCTTAACACACTGTTGATAGCCTGTGATCCTTTCTTTAAACTTTTGTGTCTTTGCTAAAATATCCTGCTCTCACCCGGGTGTCTTATAGTAAGTACTTTACTTTCTACTTCTAAGGTCAGCTTATCTATCAATCAATCTATCTATCTATCTATCTATCTATCTATCTATCTATCTATCTATCATATATAAATGATGTCATGTGTCTGCATTTGGCTTTCTGTTCCTGGCTTACTTCACAATGATAATGATTTTTTTTTGTTTTTTCATTCCCAAATATATTGACATCTTTTAAAATGTTTACTCCACTGGGCATACATATTGACTTTATCCATCCATCTTTTGATGTACATTTTGATTTACTTTTTTTTTTCCTTTTAGTTATTATGAATAATGGTCCAATGAACATGAACATGTAAATATGTCTTGGGGATACTAATTTTAGTTTCTTTGGTTGTATGAATAATGGTAGGATTTTTGGATTGCAAGCAAAATATATATATATTTAGATTTCCAAGAAGTCTACATATTGTATTTTGCTGTGCTAGTTTACATTGTTATTATGACTGTTTAGTGCCTCCATTTTGATCACAAGATCATGTTGCTATTTCTCTTATTTCTGATAACAGCTGTTCTAACCAGTATGAAATGGGATTTCATTTTGTTTCTCTTGAGTTGTATTGAATATTTTATCTTATATCTGTTGGTTATTTGTAGGTCTTCTTTGATAAATGTCAACACAAGTCACTTTGAAATTCAGACATTTGTTTTCCTACTGGTTTGCTTTCCGAGTTTTTAGGTATTTTAGTTTCTAATTCTATCACATATATGGTTTGCACATGTTTTCTCCCATTTACAGATCATCTATTGATGAATTTCTTGGCTGTGAGAAAATTTGCAATTTATACATTTCATTTTTCTTTTCTTTCTTTCATTTTCCTCTTTATGTTTTTGTTGGTTGTGTTCTTGGGATAGTAGCAAAAAGAAAAACAAATCATTACCTAGAACAACATGAATCATCCTTTCCCTTTTATAGTCTTCTAGCAGTTTTATAGTTTGGAGTTGTTTGCATTTAACTATTTAATCCTTGTAGAGAGATCTGATTTATTTTTTTAATTTTTACATACATGTATGATGTATTTACATGTTAATGTGTGTAACTGTGTTTGAGTGTGGGTATGCACAAACTTGATCTATGTTTGGGAGTCATAGGAGAACTTTAGTTGTCAGCCCTTGCCTTCAGTGTGTTTGAGACAGGATCTCTCAATTTATGCTTGGAAGTGTCTCTCTAAGGATCACTGGGATTACAGATGCACACAACTGCATCTGGCTTTACAGGGCTCCTGGAGACCTGAACTCATTCTCATCACCTCTATACCCAATTGCTTTGCTCTTCATTTTAACACTCTGTCAACATTTATTGAGGAGATCATCTTCTTCATTATGAATTTTGTCATCTGTAAAAAATGAATTGACTCAAATGTATGAACCTATGTGCTAGCCTTTGGTTCTTTCCCATTTCTTTATGTTTTTGTTTTTATGACAGTACTGCAGTGTTTTGGTGACTGTAATTTCATAGTAGCTTTTGAAATCAGGTTACATAATGTTTCCAGCTATATCTTTTGTACTGAATGTTGCTTTGATTTTGAAGTTTGTTCTGTGGTTCTGTATAAACTTTATTTTATTTTTTGATGACAAAGACACAGGATATTTATTCCACCTAAAGCTTTGATGTGTATGAATTATGGTAAATACAAGTAATCTTTGAACAAGACATATCAAATTAATTTCAGTGGGACATACATAAGAAAAGTTAATAATGTGGAATACTGTACACATAATTAAGAAAACTACTAATGATAAAAATTGTAATATTTTATTTCATACATATTTACTTCATTAAGACAATACATTAATAAACACTCTTTCAATGTGTAAAATGATATTGCCTCTAAAATTTAAGGGTGTTAGGACAACTAAAAGATAATTAACAAAGACCTAAAAGTTCCAATATGTTTTTAAGAATTTAGGCATCAGTCCTCTTTGAGAATAAATATGTATATAGAACTTTGGTAATCAATAATAAAATTTTGTATGGTACATTACCACACAGCCATACATATTTTAATTAACATGTTACTTTATTTACTCCTGGATTGCAACCTTTTCTCCCCATTTTGTACACCTTTTTCATTTACAGCATAATCACAATGAAATCATAATGTCACTTCCAACTCACATGTGAATTTGAATAAGAAAAATTTCAAAAGATCCCATTCCCACATGAAAATATATAGGCTATCAATGACTGCTAAGACAGGTCGAATCAATCTTCTCAAGAGATGAGCCCCATCAAATGTAGTCAGCACTGAAGATATATGAGTATAAACAATAAAAATGGAGCAATCACATTGTCTTTGCATATAAACATACTATATATATGTGTGTGTGTGTGTGTGTGTCAAATAATAATCATTGAATCAGAGATCATGAACATGGGAGAGAGTGGTGTTAGAGTAACAATATGGGAAGAATTGGAGTCTAGCGAAAATGATTGAAATAATGTAATGGAGTACATTGTATGAAATTCACAAAAAATGAAAAAAACCATGTAATAAGATAAAACAAAACTATCTCATCAGAGTTGGACAAGACAAATAAATACACAGAAGAGCCCAAGAGAAGGCACAGAATCAGAGACACACTTTTCCCCACACTCAAGAATTCCATGAAAACACTAAACTGGTAGCTATAAAATTATACAAAGAGGACCCGGTGTGGACCCATGCAGGCCTTTATACTTCCTACCTTAATCTCTGTGAGTTCACATGAGCTTCGATACTATTGATTTAGAGGGACTTGTTTTCTTGGTGTCCTTCATCTTTCTGGCTCTTACACTGTTTCTGTCTCCTCTTCAGTGGGGTCCCCTGACTCCTGAGGGGAAGGATTGATGGAGACACCCCTTTTTGTTTTTTTGGTTTTGGTTTTTGGTTTTTCAAGATAGGATTTCTCTGTGTAGCCCTGACTGTCCTGGAACTCACTCTGGCCTCGAACTCAGAAATCCACCTGCCTCTGCCGCCCAAGTGCTGGGATTAAAGGTGTGCGCCACCACTGCCCTGCTGGAGACACCCCTTTTAAGACTGAGTGTTCCAAGGTCTCCCACTCTGTGCCTAATGTCTGTCTGTGGGTCTTTGTATTGTTTCAGTCTGAAGCAGGAGGAGCTTCTTTGATGATGGCTGCATAAGGCACTGATCTGTGAATACAGCAGACTATCACCAAGAGTCATTATATTGTTGCATACTTTTCTTTTTTAAGAATAGTATTATTTGGTCCTACCACAAGTTCTTCGACTTCATAGTCTCAACTACTTGGTCACCCAAGAAGTGTCAGGTATGGGTTCCATCTCCTGGAAGGAATAAGCCCTAAGTCAAATCAGATATTGGTTGGTTACTCCTACAAGTACTGCCCTCGCATATTTTGCTGGCTGGACACCACCTTAAGATGAAAGTGTTTGTGCCTGGCTTGTTGTTTGTGTTTCTCGTTGGCAGCATGGAGATTAACTTCCTGTATCAGGAACACTAGCTGTAATTGTAAAGGCTCTGTTGACAAACTTGGAGAAGGCCAAGAACTTATTTACACAGGATCTATATGAATTTTAAATAATCTTGGCCGGTTAAATTTATTCAGCTATGGGTTTTGGCCTGACTTTATCTTTTAAGGGAACTTTTATTTTTCTTTTTCATATGAATTTTGTTGGTTTTCATTTTGTATACATCAGATCTATACTTTGATAATTGTTATAAGCCTACATATCTACTATATTTTTGTTTTAAAATTTTCAGGATTTTTACTATCCATTGTTTTTTGTGCTTTCCCTTGATTTTTCTGTGCATTTGGCACATTAGTTCACCTTTGAGCTGAAAAATATTGTTTACCTTCTACTAGTTGAAATGAGGTGAACCATTCTCTGTTCAAACTTGGGAATAACCTACCTTCCAAAGGTCAGTTTTTAGTGAATTAACAAGAGCTGTTGTAGTTGGACTTTCAGATACTTTATGGGTTCTTTTTTCTTCCATCCTTCTCTATCCTTCTTCATTTTCAACCCCTTAACACTAGGAAGGAGAGAAAGAAGGACAGAGGGGAGAGAGAGAGAGAAAGAAATCTCCAAATAAAGTCAAGGATAGGAAAGGGGCAATGATATCATTAGACTACTTCCTGCTGATTAGGGATGTTGAGTTACTTGGGGTAAGTTTGATATTTGCTGTCATGTCTCATCTCTTTGTGCATGGCTACTTGTCAAACTGTAGCAAATCACATTCAATCACTAGCCAGTCAAAAGCCCCTTTTATTGTGGCTCTAGCATTTATGTATCCTCTGAAAGGTCCCCAGAATTCCAAATGCTACACAGTCACAGAAACTATCTGTAGCTGGCAAAACTTCGCTCCTGCTAGAGCACAAGGCATTTCATAGTCAGCTGCTGTGGATACTCTGAAGCAGTCCCATATCCCACACCTGGAATTAAAATGTAAACACATTCTCATAATTCTTCTTTGATTCTGAAATCAAAGAAACCAAACTTCTCACTACACGCCATAATTTAAAGTATGCCACAGTTACTCCATTCATGTTTTGTTTTGTTTTGCTGTATGACAATGTCCAAGAGCAGTTATTTTTTGTAGGTAACTGTGTGTATATATTTCGTATGTACGTGATGGAGTAGTAAGTCTTCATGGCTTCCAATCTTCACACACAGTTAAATAAGCATGACCAAACTGTGTGACCAAAATGGATGGCTTGAATAAACAAAGTACAGTGATTTTTAAGTGATTGTCTTAACATTGCAAACTAAGAAACCTTGTGATACTAACAAGGTTTCATAAATTTTCTTTTTATTTCCTTTCAAAATATTTTCTGCTCAATATTCTTGTGCCTCTGATGAATTTGCAGGCTTCTGAAAGCTCATCTGCTACTCTGGACAAGGGAAACGGGATCATTGTTATGATGGTTTCATTTGCTTTCCTTCACATCCTCTGCCTAATTCTGAGAGTGAGAGTCAGCAGCAGGTCACACATTTAAGACGAGTGCTTTGCTAGAGATGTAATAGCTGCAAATGGTAGAGCAGAGGAACACTCCTGTCATGCATTGTGTAGAAGGAAGAAAAAGGATGCATAGCCTACCTCACAGCCACTTTTTAAAAATGTGTATGAATGAATTGGTATGAAATAAAGCCTGTCCTAGATTTAATCATACAAGGAAAGAATTCCAAGTGTAACAGTTTCTTCTCTAAAGTGACTGATTCATCCTATTCAGAATCTTAACACATTTGTCATTTTTTATCAAATGTAATTTGCAAAAGAGAAAGAGAGAGAGAGAGAGAGAGAGAGCTCATTTTTGCAAGTTAGAAAGCACAGGCATGCTGAATTGTAGCCTCATTCTAGAACTGAGGCTTCACCAGTGACTAGTTTGTTTCCTAGGCTCTGTGGTGCTTAATTTTCCTTGATAGAGATGGCTTAAATAAGTCTATGGAAGCAGCTGCTGTAGGTGGACAGGAACAGGTTTCCTGTTCTACATCCCTGTCAAGTGAGGCCCCTCGAAGACTTCACAGCTAATCTGAAGGTGCTCACAGAGCAGCCTCCAACTCATTTGAGGCCAATCAAGTAACTTTTAGTCCACGAGCTGACCTTTGCACAGCTGTCACGAATGCTGTGCATCAAAAAAGAAACCAGTCCAGTAGGGCTTCAGCATACCAGGGCAGTGCACTCTATTTCCTTTTGGAGGGGCTAGTCTTTCTGACCAATTCCTTGGAGACTTCAAATGAGCAGTGCTTTCTTAAGCAACTGAGCTGATCTAAATATTAGAATTGGTAAATTTGCTTGCTGATACACATAATGCTAATAACAGACTTAGCAATGAAATTAAGCTTGCTTTATTAATTTTTCAATATTAAATTTCACTAACAGATGCATTAAAATTATCATCTTTATTATGCCAACTCTAATGAAAAGACATACATCATTAGTGATATGCGTATAATGTAAACTATGTAAGAACATTTATGAGGGAAAATCAATAACCTCATTAAATGTGTTTATATTTGTTTCTACAAGTAAATTATCTTCACAGTTATTAACATATCCATATTATGACATGCAACCAATAAATAGCATTTTATTCAGTAATCTGGTCTTGTCTATTCTCTTTAAGTCACTCATGTTTTATAATTTTTTTATATGTGGAATCATAACATTAAAAATAGTTTCTAATTGGGCATGAATAAAACAATTAGTGTACACTTGAGCTGAATACTTACAAGACATCAAAGTAAGTCCAAAGCTACTACTTACATTATAATGATGTATGTGTGAGTGGCTTAAAATGTTAAATTCCAACTGTAGAAAAAGTTAACTTGAACTGGATAAAATGTCTATATTGTTAAGTTTTTTCATTTAATTTAGAATCAGGAGCTATATTAATATTCTATCAAAGTCTCAAGACTTGGGAATCTTAAAAGATTATTGTCCTGCTATATATTAATTTTTTAAATATTTGAAAATAAAATATAATATTTTAAACACTAGTTCTACAATGGTTAAAAGACTAGCTTGTTGGAGCAATAGTATTATGGGTTTTTTGATATTTATCAAACCTCTTTACTAATAGAATTACTAAATTTTATATAAAATATACCTTTCATTCTAGTTCAGCTATGTACATCTATCTGTCTGTCTGTCTGGTCATCCATCCATCCACCAATTCAACTCATCTATCTACCTACCTTGTCATCACTCTAACATCTCTGTATGCTTGCATGGAAGGTTGTTTAGGTCTCGATAGTTTATATTAACTAAGATCATATAGGTACATGCACTAGTTATCTTTACTGTGGTCATACAGTCACAGTCACTAGTTTGTATTACTGCAGTCACATATTTGTTCTTTCAAAGACAATGTGCTAATATCCTAGTTGTTTTTTCATAGCTAAAAGTTGATTTTTGCACTCAGGCTAACTATTGGCCCTGCCAGACAGTGTAACAATAAAGTGAGATAAAAAACAGAATAATGGTGTCAATGTAATTTTATATTTAACCAATACTGCAAGAAAATGTCAGCTTCAGACACTATGGGATGTGAGACTAAAGACAGCTAAAAGGAAACAAGATATTAATGGAAGCACAAGGTTAAATAAACAAAATGTGTCAAATAAAACCTTGACCAATGACTCATTAAACCAAATAGTCAATGAATCTTAAGGAAGTTAGGGCACAGCGCTCCAATCCAATTCATGGTTATAAATAATCTAATAGGAAACACCCACAGCTGTGGTCCTGGAGGGATCATGAAAGGAGACTATAGGCAGTATACAACAAACGTGCGACAGCTGTGCCAAGTTCCTGGAGTACCTTCTGTGAGGAGTATTTTAGTGGCACTGACTGAAACTATGAAAGACCCAGGCACACATAAAATTCTCTCATTCTGATGAGACAGCACTAGGTTTGAGACCAACAGGAGATGTCTCATAAGCCTGTTGTATTTTCTCAAAGTGTATCGCCATGCTGAAGAATTGACCCTGAACATTTCATTTAAAAGGCTGGAGTAAATATTTGGTCTTATTTTTACTTTTCTAAGCATTTTATACCCTTTCCTGAAGCACATCACAATAGAATGCTGGATTTACTTTAAAAAGAAAAAAAAAATGATAGAAAAGAAAAGAAAAAAAATCCCACAAAAATTTTTAAATAGTTAAAATTTCTCCTGAGATTTTTTTTTTAAGTTTAAGGTAGATTAAACCTAGAACAAAAATTAAATCAAATTATATTCTGTGTGCTCAATTTTCTGTAGGGAACCAAAAGCCACTGGAGTGTAAAATTCTAATTAATTATGTGGATTGCTAATGGATTTTAAATTAAAAATACGTGCTGTTTAACATCTCACTCCACACCATTTTGCAAGTGGATATTAGGATGAAACTGTCCTGTAAAATCTGAAATTCATAGAAGATATAACTGTCGGTTTTCCAATTTAGCTTACAGAGAAGAGCTGAATTCTTTATCAAAGGGGCACCTGCAGGCATCAGGTTTGTCATTCGGTGAGGGTTTTAGTTTACAGCACAAGCTGTTGGGGATCAACCTCTGACGTTATATAAAAGTCACACATTTGTGTGAAAGCTTTGCTAATTTCATAATTTTAAATTCTACTTTGACTCCCAAGCGTGGAAACTGAGACTCATTGTGCTTCTAATATTCTGGATGTATAGATAATAATGACGAGAGCTGTAAAAAGCCTTGCTTTTCTGTGTTGTGTGCTCAGTAAATCACAGAGTATGCACTGGACATAACATAATGGAAACATACTATTTTTTCATTTAGTTTTAATTGAGAAAAAACCCCAGATACTTATGCACTGTGCAATGGCTGAGTCACGCTGCTTAATATATGATGGTTCACCTTCCGTATTCCTTTTTTTAAGGTTACAAGAACAGGTAAAATCACTCAGAAAGGTTTAAATGTACAGTATGTAAATATAAAAGGTAGTCATTGTGATGCATGGCTGGAAATCTACTGAACTTATCCCTCCTGTCTAGTTGAAACTGTCCCCTGTGAGCAGCATTTCTCTAGTATCATACTCTCAGCCTGTTCTAATTATTGTTTTGTTGTTGTTTCTGACTGCAAAGTGATAGCTTTCATTATGGCACTTTCATGTATGCTTTGTTAATCCCCCCTTTCTCTTCCCCTTCTGTCTGTTCTCCCTGCATTATCCCTCTCCTCCCCTTAGTACAAAGTACTAGGGATTGGGGTAAAAGACAGAATAAGGTGCTAGTGATCACATGGGCAGAAGCAAATAAAAGACTAAACAGCAGAGCCAATGAACAGGACTTAGTAGACAAACTTGTCTGTGCTATCTTCAGGTTAAAAGAAATAAAGTGCGTGGGCTGCCGAAAGGTGAGGTTGGTTCTCATGTCTTGGAAGTAATGATAACTATGGGAGAACTCGGCATTCAGGACCTCCTGCTCACATCCCAGTGACACTTTTGAAGAAGCAGGTTCAGCCTCAGACTAGTTGGTTGTTTCAACACTATAAGAGATAATGTTGGAGAGGAGATAGAGAATCTGGAGCCCCTATACACTGTTGGTGGATGTTAAAATGACAAAACCGTTGTAGAGAACAAAATGGAGGTATCTCAGAAAAGTTGAAGAAACTCATATGACTATCATATTAGCTGCATTTTAAAGTGTGAGATAGAGACTGGGAAAAACCCACTCTCAATAACTAAGCTGTGGATTTGGTAAGAAGGTTGGTATTCTGAAATGTTTAGGACTAATGTCAGACGATGCAAATGAATATGAATTATTTTATACTTTCCTGGGCCATTGAGAATCAAACTTCATAGCTTAGAGGAAAGGAAACACAACTAGAGTATTAAGTTAATGTGAAGAAAAAAGTAACAAGGAACAAAGATCATTTGGTCTAGAAGCTGAAATATAGTCAGCAGGAACAGATGAGGCATTGTAACATAAAAAGGTGTGTGTGTGTGTGTGTGTGTGTGTGTGTGTGTGTGTGCATGTACGCATGTGCATGCATGTGTGTGTGTGTGTGTGTGAATGCACAGGAACACACACTCCTACACACATGTCGATTCGCATTTCACATATATTGTATGGTAATCTGGGTATGTGACTATATTTTTGACTTGGCTCCATTCAGTACAGTAGCCTATAAACTGCCTCTCTGTTGCTCCTGTATAATAGTCTTGAAATGCTACTTCCACTAACAGAAACCAGAATAGGTAATGTTCAGGCTGTACCTGAAAACAACAATCTACCAGATTCAATGACACTATCACAGATGACTAAGGTCAAAATGACCTCGGGAATGACTGGGTAGGATAGCCACTTACAAATGGGACATACAAAACAAAGAGAACAAACCACTAAAAATAACCTAAAGCCTCCAAGACATATTTAAATCCACAAGTTCAAAAATGCCATTTAAAATAAATTGGTTATCTCCACAGACTAAACTTGACAAGCAAAATATCAAGCACTTATTTCTTTTTCTCCTTGTGTGAACAGCACAAGCGAGGAACTAGGTACTGTCTGGGGTGGGTTGGATGGGCGGAGCATCTCATAAAACTATTCCAAATAGTAAGTGGTAGGAAAATCAATGCCATCGTTTTGTAGTAAAATAATGGATGCAGGAACTGGGCTTAAACAGCCACCAGAATCACAAAAAAGCCAGGCTGGCAGTTACGATGCACCTCCTCATAGTAGAATCCACACACAGCCCTATGGTCCTGCCAAGAGCACTGAACACATGTCTCATCAAAGTCTTGAGCCCATCTGTCAATTTTCAAGAAATACAAGGAAATCAAAACAAGCTATCTAAACCACAGTATGGAGTGATGAAAAAACAGACTATGACAAATTGCATCAGTCAAACACCTTGGGCTCTTCAACAAATAAACTGTAAGAAAAAGAACAGGATGATGGAGGACCATTTAGGTGGCAGGAGACGTGAGAAAGACAACAAATGTTTGAAAATTGGCAAGACGGAGCCACTGTAACTATAGATGGATACCAGAGTGATAAGGTTGTAAAATATCTTGTGTTATAGATTACTTTTAAATTAGAATAATGGTTGTTTATGTCAGGAGAAAGAGAGCTGTGCTTGGGCAAAGTTACCTTAGGCGGCTGCCAAGTGCGTGTTTCTTGCGGCGTGTTGAGGTTTCAACAGTGTTCATTCTCATCTTAAGATATCACACTGACCTACACATTTTTTATGGCAACATAGATGTATTGGGGTGTGTGTGTGTGAAAATATACATGTGAAAAATCAGAAAGATTGTTTGGGGGAAGGAAGGAGAAGAAAGAACCACGGACGGTGATATGGTCAGAAAGTAGGAGAAAATACAATGTATATGTATAGATACTACAGTAAAACCCACCCTTTAAGGCTAAAAAATAAATTAAAAACAGATCCATTTATCATGTATTTATTTATTTATTTATTTATTATTTATTTATTTATTTTTGTAGATTTCACTTACTCTTTCAATAGTTTGAGTTACTTTACTTTATTTTTTTTTTCTGCCTAAATCCCGGTATAGCGAGTTTCTTAGTCTGGAGTAGCCTGGAAAGTTAAATCCTCCGGTGAGAATGAGTAGAGATGCTGTTGATGGTACACTTAGATCGGGCATGAAAGTAGATAGGGACACTTGTGGGAAGGCTTTTCTGAAGCAATGCCAATTTCCCCATCTCTGTTTCCTGACACGCTTGAACTTGCCCGTGAGGCTGTGATTCAACGAAGGAAGCATTCAGCCCACATCTCTGGGAGAATGCCCGTCCATACACAGCTCCGGAACAACCACCGCGGACTCGTGATGGCTTGAACACAGTGCATGGCTATGCCTCTGAGAGCTAAGGAGCTTTGAGATGCCAGTTGGCAGGGAAAGAGTAGGAGGCCCCCTGCCAGCTTACTGCTCCCATGGCCATGTGGGAAACCTTTCCAGGATTCACCCATTGTGCTCAGCCAGCTGGCAGGGGTGCGATCATTGGGCTGTGAGCTGCTAGTGATGATTGCCATGTATACCCCATGGGTGCTCAGATGCATGCTTGATATGGCGGGCACCGTTTTCTCACACATAATTATTTGGTTATTAGACCAACGTGGGGAACATAGTTGGTAAATTCCTATAAGTATAAATCTTAACCAATTTATTTTTCTTAGAACAAGCTGTTTTATATTTTTTTTATTTAATAAAGTTATTTTCTTAGGTTTTTTTTTATTCTTTTTTTGCCAAATATTGAATACACCTCCAAGTCAGCTTAAGAAACAATGCAACTATAAAGACGGCTACTCATACTTGTGGCATGCATTCTCAGAGTTTTGGTGGCTGTACCATGACTTAGTAAAACTCTCACTCAAAATTGGTTTTTGGCCTTCTATTTATGATACATCTTAAGTCAAATATTATTCCTCTATAATCATCCATATTTTGAATGCTTTAACTCTATGTCAGCACTGTAAAATTCTATTTGTATTTTATCACTGCACTTTCATTCAGGAATACAACATTCAAGAATCCATTCCTCTATAATAATGGGAAAAGGTCAAATATATGCTACAACTTCATCTATTGTATAAAAATAATTTAGCAATAATTTACATGCATGATGAATTAAAAGTGGTAACATTTTGATATATTCATAAATGAATATTAGGCATGTTTTAATTATATTTAAGTAGATTTAGTTAATTTTTAGAAAACTCTATAGCTTTGTTTTGGAAGGATTTTTTCATCTAGTTAAATTTTGGGGTAGAAAGCACCATAAAGTCTATGAATATGGACTTGATAGATAAAAACTATTTCTATAAATTTCCTTTATCTCCATTAGTGTTATCATTCTGAGCTAAATAATCTTAAATACCATCTCTATAAATTATATAGGAACACCTAATTTATATATATATATATATACATATATATACATATATATACTTATTAGTTATATACACATGTGTTTGAAAATATACACTAATTTGTATATGAGTGCACATAGTTTTTACAATTACCCCAAGGTAGTTTAGGCGACAGATTTAATTTTTACCCCCTGATGGAGAGGTTGTCATGCTGCAGGAGGCTCAATCATATACCTGTAACAGTTACTGCTAATTTATTTAATAACATGCCCAAGGCTATCTGTCTATTTTGGGACTAAAATACCAATTCTCCAGTTAGCACGAGGAGAAATAAGCAGGAGTCAGCGTGGTTTAGCAGTGCAGGCTTACAGCAGCAATTCAGCTGAGACCACTTTATTATTGCTATATTAAAGAATTATTATTTAATTTCTATGTTTCCTAATACAAACACAGCCAATCACAATGTTTTTATTAGGAGTCCAGTGAATTTCGTATTTTGTTATA
>JADRCD010000223.1:24249-39989 GCA_019843815.1 Montemys delectorum
TTAGGAGTCCAGTGAATTTCGTATTTTGTTATATTTGTTAGTACACAGAGCTGAGCTAGCAGTATTCCTTGTTTTAAATACATGCCAAGGCTTTTAGCAAATGATAAATACATTATTTCTTAATTTGTTTAATTTTCTCAGCTTATTACTAGCTTTAACCTTTTAATTTGTATGCATATTACATCAGGTAAATAAATACTTAAAGTGACTACAGCACACTTTGTGCTAACTACTTTTTAATAATCTACTACATGTCTTTATAAAACTAAGCAGCATTCAGGGATTTCCCTAGTAACAGCTTGCTATTTTATTAACCCTGTGTTTTTTTGCAGGTTAAGAATAAAGACTAAATATTGTTATTTACTTCTACTCTGTACCAACTGTAATTTTATCAAAAATGTTTAGCTTTTAAGATCAAATAATGTCTTTTTTAAAAAGTCTCATAGAACAAAAATGTAAGTGTGACTTTCCTCTTCTGTCTGGGAAAGTGCGTTGCTTGTTAGCTCATAGTTTCATGGCTAGAGTTGTTTTCTCAAAGTCGGAGTGCACAAGATGAGGGAAAGTTTTCACAGGGCCTTCATTCAAAACTACTAGACAAAGGCACACTTAAAGAAAATAAATTTTGGATTCATCACATACATCTAGTATTCATTCTAATTAATTCTTTTCCTCAAAATAAATATATTTAGTTAAAATATGATTATATAATTTCTCTCTCCTTTTCCTCCTTGTTATCTTTTCATATCCTCTTAGTTCCTGACTCCAAACTTGTGGTCTCCTCTACTTAACCATTTGTTATTACACAAATGTGAAAGAAGAAGCATATCTATACACAGTGACCATTCTGAGTCTACTCAGTGTTGCTTGCATGTATATTTTTAGGAGTGGCCCTTGATACTGGATTGCCACTCCAGGTGCTCATCCTGAGGATAGCTGGGGCCCCCTCTCTCAGCAGTTGTTAAGTTCTTCCAGCTTTTTCTTATAGGGATGGGACATGTGAGATTTCTCTCATCTGTGTTGGACTATTAACTGATGTTGGAATGGTTTGGGTATGGTTTAAGCAGCAGCGTCTCTCTCATGGCTCAAGAGCACAGTCCCTCAGCAGACTTCTTGATTCTCTAGGTCTTACAATCTTTCTGCCCCTCTCTTCTCAGTGTTCCCTGAACCTTGAATATAGCAATTCTGTAACAGATGTATACACTTGGGATGTACATAACCCCCTATCAATTATTCTCTGCATTTTGACTAGTTATCACTTTATGTGATCTCCTTACTGGAGAAGGGAGCTACATGGATGGAGAGTGAAGTCTACATTCATCTGTGGGTATAAGGCTAAATATTTCAAGTGAAGTGAGGGCAAGATTGGTTCAGGAGAGTGGCAATAGTAGGTTCTTCTCTACCATTCATGACTTTACAAGCAGTTGGAATTACTTTATTTATTCATGTAACTCTATCAGAGACTGGGCTGAATTGCTTGGTGTAATAGCAATGATTAGGCGTGAGTAGAACTTGTCCCGTGTTCTGAGTTTAGTAACTAAGATCCCATTTTCTAATACAAAGCTGGCTGGGGGAGAGGCTCCTGAAGTCCCAGATGAGGAGCTGTGGGCAGTGGATGGCTCTGATGGAGTAGGCAGAGGCAGTCAGGTATGTAGCCACTTGAGGGGTTCTCCATGCTTCAGCAGATGGTCCTATAATATACCCAGGTGCCTACAAACAGCATGAGGGGATATTGTGAGGGGACAGAGGAAAAACTGGGGCGGGTAGGTATGATCAAAACATATTATATGCATAGCTCAAATTATCAACACCCCTCCCCTCAATCGTGTTTGATTTTGAACTAAAAGAACACAGCCCATGCCGGTCAGACTATCATTCTGGGAATTAGGAATGTGTGGTGATTCGTATAAGAATTCTCCCACTGGCTCATGTATTTGAATGCTTATTCCTAGGGAGTAGCAGGATATGAAAGGATTATAAAGATTAGGAGGTGTGGCCTTGTTTCAGGAAGTATATCGCTGAAGTTTGAAAAGCCCATGCCAGGCCAGGCCAGGCCCAGTCTCTCTGTCTTTCCCTCCCTCCCTCCCTCCCTCCATCTCTGTATGTCTGTCTGTCTCTGTCTCTCTCTCTCTCTCTTTCTCTCTCTCTCTCTCTCCCCTCTCTCTGTCTCTCTGCCTCAGATCAGACTGTATCTCACAATAACTGCTTCAATGCAATGCATGCCAACATGCTCCCTGACATGATAATAATGGACTAAGCCTCTGGAACTGTAAGTCAGCCCCCAGTGAGATAACGTTCTTTCATAACAGTTACCTTGGTCATGGTGTCTCTTCACAGAAATAAAACAGTGACTAAGACAGAAGCATTCTGATTGATGAGATACCTCAGAGATGGGCGGTGTGGGGTTAAGCTTCTTCCAGCAAACTCCTTTATAACTTATAATTCATGAGGATTAACTGAGTAGGAAGTGCAGACTGTATCACAGCCTTTGAATTTTTTGGGTGACTACACTGCATATACTTTACAATGAGAACCTTAGAAAATAAGGCATTCTCTTTCATCCCCAGCCTTTCATCTTTCACCCAGGAATAAAGCCTTGCACAAAACAAACCTTTCAGTACGTACCATGTCTGCCACTTGCGTCTCATTAGACTTCAGTATGGTAAATGTCAAAATGCTGGGAACCAAACGAGACTGGCTTTTTTTTCTGTCTGTTCTCTCTCAGAATGTATAAAACTAACTTTTTCTGGTGTGAAACAAGAATGAACACAGTTTCTTTTTTTTCTTTTGCCAAAGTCAACTGAGAGAGCCCTTAAGAAAAACTATTTTAATTTTTTTTATTGGAGTGCCAAGAAATTCTCCTAATACACTAGATGACCAATCCGTTTAATTTCATGAACAGGTTGAGCATAATGAAAAATCCCATCTATTTGGAACCTGTTATTAGCTGGTAAGAAAGCTGAGACATATCTAACCTTTTTAGCGATCCAGGTAAACTTCCCAGTCTTTCAAACCTACACCCTCCTCTTTGTGTTACCACTACAGTGTTTCTTAAGAAAGACCGTAGCACTGTATAGTGGCTTATCAATGTCTTATTCACTTAACTGCTTCCATTCTGATTTCCGCTGTGTACAATACACGATATCTTATATACTAGGGACACTTTTCTGTAGCTGATAGATGGTCCAATAAAATGTAATGATAGCAAAGTTTGAAGCAACCTTGGAATGGAAACCAGGTATTACAAATGGATATTATTCTGATATCAACATTTGTCACATCCAGTTTTCTCATGTTCCTGATTGTAGAGAGCCACACCCGAGCTAGCTCAATCGCCATTACAAGATGGCGCTGGCATCCGGTGTCTTCTCCCTGTAACAAGTAGTCTGCCATGTGCTAAGGGCCAGAGCGCGCCAAGTCACAGCCTATCCTGGTGCATCACATGAGATAATGAGCAAACAGCCAATCAGAGGTGAACATGCCACTCCAGGGTATATATAAGCAGTGCCTTTTCGGGGTTTGGGGTCTTCCTCTTGAAAATGTAATAAATGCCTGTTGCAGAAGGATCCTGGTGTCCACGTGCGTTCTTGCTGGCGAGACGATTGCGCGGATTACACCTGATGTCATAGTTCAGCTTAGACATCATCCTACTTTGGTGTTCTTCCTTTTTAAAAGACAAATTTAGCATGTCCCACCTCAGTGGGACATTTTCCAGTTAGGCTTATTTTCTCATTGCCTCCTCTTCAAAGAAAGGATGCAAGTTTGCATTCCCATGTGCAAGAAATGAGAAAAAAAAAAAGCACTCTGAGGCTGTCACCTCTACCACCACACACTCGCTTAAATATACAGTAATAGACTTATACTCCAGGAGGCTTGCTGTGTTTGTTTGCAAACTAGTGTGCAGTACTTACAAGTCCGTGGTTTTATTGACGTGTTCCTTTCCGTTCCTGTGGTTTTTAATTGAAACCCCCACTGCTTTGCCTGGCTTCAGGAGTGCAGCATATAGGAGTTTTACATTAACTTTCTGACACAGACTGGAGGAACTCAGAGACACCAGTTTGTATAGAGAAAACTGTGGGTTTGAGTGTGTTTTCCTACCTGTAATAAAGTCCTAGCTCGTGTGCCGGGGATTAATGGCTGAGTTAAATCTAGTTATGAGTAGGTTTTGGTTTCAACGTTTTCTACATATGCAGTTATCATCCCCTGCTGAGTGGGAACTTGGCTTTGGTCCCCTCCGCGGTTTATAAGTATTTTGAATGAGCACTGCCTGACAGCAACTGCTTGCATCCCAACATGGCAGAAGTACCGTTTCTCTCTCTCTCGCTCGCTCTCTCTCTCTCTCTCTCTCTCTCTCTCTCTCTCTCTCTCTCTCAATTTTCAAGTTGGTAACACCGTAGTGGTTATTACTCAGCCCCAAGGAGCCCACACTATTTGGCTTTATTACTTCATTTCAAGAGTGCAGGGGATTATAACATTCTTCTTGCTCTTCCTCTGTCTCCTATTTTGGTAAAGCAGAAATGAATATTTAGTTTTCATAGCAAATCTATCAAATACCTAAGAAGCCTCACAAGGTTCTAGTTTTGGTTTGCTTTCTCTTTCTCTTCTCTTGATGCCAGGAAAGGCAGGCTTCAAAATACCTTAAAAGTAAAGGAGAATTTTATTAAACAGTGGATCTCCATAAAAGTAGGGAATTCATACTAGAAAGGACAAATGTAGTAACCAATTTAGGTTTAATGACAAACTGCTGCTTTATAGAAAAAAATCCAATGTCAGACTATATAATTTGTATCTTTAAGGATATGAAAATATTGATATTTATAGATGTGATTAAAGTCTGTGAATGCTGTTTGTTTTGCCAATATTCTAGATATTTGGAGGACAGATATACAGATTAATTTTACCTTCAAACTCATGCGACTTCCTATTGAATTACTGTATGAAAAGTGGTGGTCAGTCATTGCTGTATCAGACCCCAGAGTCCATTCTATATGTCAAAGACACAATTAACATAATTTTCCCCCAATGAAGCCACAAAGATGATTGAGAAATACTTAATGAAATCTACTGATGGATCTGCTTTGTGGTTTAACTGTAACACAGGTATCATCATTGTGAAGTGTGTATCCAGGACACCATTCTTCTCTATTAAAACAAGAAAGAGAATGATAAGTTGGCTCATTGTGCAAGAGCACTTGTTGGGCAAGCGGAAGGAACTTAGTTTAGATCCCCAAAGTGTGTGCAAAGCAAAGTCTGGCTGTGCTGAAGATGTCCAGGTGGGCTGTGAAGTCAGGAAGAATGCTGGAGCTTGCTGACTAGCCAGCCTAACTCCTAATATAATGAGCTCTGAGCTCGGTTTGAGACCATGTCTTAAGGGAAAGACATGGAGAGTGGTAGAGAAAGATTACCTGAAATCCTCCTATGGCTTCTAAATAGACACACACAGTCATGTGTGCCTATGCACACAGGGGCACACATGAGGGATAATTTCTAGATAGTTAAATATTCTAGGTGAATATTGTTATTAATTGCTGATACAGACAAAAGCTAGCCAATCCATTAAAATCAGTAGACTGTTTAGACGATATTTAGGAAAATATATGTCTATCAATATACATATATCGGTATACATATATATATGTAATAAAAATTAATAAAAAAGAAGCCATGAATTTGAAAGCAAGCAAGGAGGTTTCTTTGAGAGGGCTTGGGAGGACATAGATGTAGTTTCAGGGGGTTTGCTACATCTCTTTTGTTACTATATAACTACAGGGTATTTTGATGCCCTCTTTAGCCTATTCTAGTCCCTGAATAAATGACACAAATATCTATTCAGTTTATTAGCAAGCTTTAAGTACTATGACTGGGTAGGTGCTAAGCTATTCTAACCCTCTAAGCTATCAGCATTGTGCTACAGGCCTGTGCTCTTTGCAGTCTGAGTCTCACCTTACTTTGCTACCCTCCACATGTATCCTCATGGCAAATATCTTGTGATGGTGACCTGCTCATCACTACTCCACTTGGATCTCAGACATATGGCCACCTCTTCTCTTTCTTCCTCATGATCCTCTCCTGGACACTCATCTGCTTTGTGGTGACCTCCTTCTCCCTCCTCTTCTCCATCAGACCCCTTCAGAAGTCCAGCCTTTCTGTCCCCTCAGTCCAGTCATTGATGTTCAGTCTTTTATTAGCCTAGCAGAGATAATTGGGGAGCATTTCTTTCACCGTACTGATATAGGAAATTGTTCAATATTCATGACAATGCCTGCGTAATACTTGTAACTGGATCTCAGGGCACTGGAATCAGCATCTGAATACACAAAGCACATGAACCTCCTTCAAAAGAAAGAGGAATAAGAAGGGAGAAATTATATATTATCATCTCAAATAAAATAAAAATTAAAAAATCAAAATATATTTTTAAAGAAGAAAAACATTGTACTACTGTGATATCACACTTACACAGCAGGGCAATGATGTTTCTAAAAGAACCTGGTATGGTTTGTTCAGACAGTACATAGACAGCTTACAGGCAATTCCACTAGACTTCTCCCTGGGAATTAGCAATGGCTTATGTCATCATCTACTGCTATCACCTGCTGCCACCAGGTACAGGTGACATTTAGAAGGAGTTCTAGTCACCTCCAGTTCTCTCTGTTCCCATGTGTTCCTGGCCAGTCTCTCTCTCTCTCTCTCTCTCTCTCTCTCTCTCTCTCTCTCTCTCTCTCTCTCTCTCTCTCTCTCTCCTTTCTGTCCTTCTCTATACCACCTTTTCTGCCGTTATGGCTCTGCTCCCATCTGTCTGCCTTCTCTGCCTTCTTCAGGCCCTCATCCCTCTCCCTTCCCCCACATAAACCTCCTTTATACCAGATCTGTTGCATGGCATGATTTCTCAGGTGATGCCTTGGCATGGGCCTGCTGGGTACTTCCTCATCACACTATATTTCATGACACATAAATATAGAAAATGATCAATAAATATTAATTCACGTTAAAATCATAAATCATCATTGTAAGGATAGTTTGATATTTCAGAAATACTTAGTGTGAGGAAAAATATTGAAGGCATCTATACAGACAATGAAAAAAATTAAGACCTCCCTTTGCGAAATGTAGCAGTTTATTTCAAATTTACATGTAGAAGTATTTATACTTGTATTTTAAAAGTGCAGTATGTTGATTTCTAAGATTGCTACATCAGAGGAAAATCAATGTTTTCTTAGTATCTGAAGCCTATTACAACTAAAAAAAATAGGAGATTTTAAAATATAGCATCTGACCTCAAAGTTTATATATATATATTGCATTTCTTACTAAAGTGGAATGTATTGATTTTCACAAAATAGAAAGTGGATTTTGTTCACTCTCTACCATGAAGCTATGGCAAACCCCCCATCTTGTATGACACTGTCCTCCCAAAGTCATTGGAATATTCCACACTTAGAGGAAAGAGTCTTTGGTCTTGTTTGTGTTTTAGGCAAAGTTAGTTAGTAGAAAGTGTGCTAAGTACATCCAACATTGTCTTTTGATTTCCCAGACAAAAGTCCAGCTAGAGACAAGAACAAAACAACAAAACAAAACAAAACAAAACAAAACAAAAGTCTTCTGTCTTAGTCAATGTTCTAGTGCTGTGAAGAGCTATCACAAGCAAGGCAACTCTTAGAAAGGAAGGCATTATTTGGAGCCTTCCTAATAGGATCAGTGGTTTAGTCCATTATTGTTATGGCAGAGAGCAGATGGGGATAGTGCTGGAGCAGTAGCTGGAATTTTTACATCCTGATTTGCAGGCAAAGGAATGAGGTGAGAGAGGGGGCCTTTGAAACTTCAAAGCTAACCTTTAGTGACACAACTCCAACAAGGTATACCTCTTAATCCTTTCAAAACATTTGTCAACTAGTATCTAGGCATGCAAATATATGAGCCTATAGGGGCCATTTTCATTCAGCTCACCACATTCCACTCACTCCCTAGACCCCATGGGCTTATAGCCATATTATAATGCAAAATATACTTAGTCCAACTTCAAAGGTTCCCACAGCCTTTCAGTCATAAGACTGTTTAAAATCCAGAGTCTTTTCTGAGATTCAAGGCAATCTCTTAGCTTTAACCCCTCCGAAATTCAAAAGGCAAATTACATATTTCTAACATATAGTGACACAGAATATACACTACCATTCCAAAAGGGAGGAAAGGGAGAAAATGCTGGATCAAAGCAAGACCAAGACCAGCAGTGCCAACTCCAAAATCTGCATCCCCGTGTCTGATGGCAAAGTGCAATTCAGATCTCCGACTCCTTTCAGCTTTTTCGACTGCAACACACCCCTCTTTTGGGTTGGTTACAAACGTGGTCTTTACCTCTTTTTGGCAGGTATTGCACAGCTCTGGGATCTGTCATCTCCAACATCTTGCTTGGGGACTCCAATGAAAGCTAAACTTCACCTTTACAGCATCTTGCAATGGCCTCTTTGGGCTTCCATGCAGGGAATGGCCTGCCAAATGCCTGGTCTTAACAGCTTTTCTTAACCCTGGAGAAAAATTCTATGACTCCTTTCCTATGTTCTTTTTAACTCTAAATTCAGAACCATGTGGCAAACGTTGCCACATTCTGCTTGGTGTGGCTGGACCTAGGATCTTGACATTCATTGGCAACAGCCTTCCATTGTAGATGGGTTCCTTCACTGATTAAGTTCTGCAATAATTCCTTTTGTAAGCCTATCTAGGTGGAGTCTTATCCTGAGGGTACTATTCTCTTCATCCCATTTGAACTTTTTTTTTTTTTTTTTTTTTAAAAATGAATTCTCACATATTTTACACCCTCCCTCTTCTCCTCCCAGTATACCACATATACATCTCTTCTCAACTTCCCATCCACTCTTCCTCTATTTCCCTTCAGGAAAGGGCAGGCCTCCCAGGCATATGAACCAAATAGGACATATCAAGTTGCGATAAGATTACGCAACTCCCCTCATATTAAGGCTGGACAAAGCATCGCAGTAGGAAAAAGAGGGGTCCCAAAAGCAGGCAGAAGGGCAGAGATAGACTCTGCTCCCACTCTTAGGAGTTCAACAAGAACAAGATATACAACCATGATGTACAGAGGATCTAGGTCAGACTCCCTGGTTGTCAGTTCAGTCTCTGGGAGTCCCTATAAGCTCAGGTTAGTTGATTTCTGTGCCTTTTCTCATGGTGTTCTTGACCCCTCTGGCTCCTGTCATTCTTCCTCCCCATTTTCCATGGAATTCCATGATCTCCACCTAAGGTTTGGCTGTAAGTCTCTTTATCTATTTCTGTCAGTTGCTGGATGAATCTTGTCTGATAGTGGTTATGCTAGGCTCCTTGTCTATTAGTATGACCGAATATTGTTAAGAATCATTTCATTGACTTTTTTTTTATCAGTCATGTATGGTTCTATCCTAAGTCTCTGAGGTGTCCAGTCTCTGATTCCTGGTTCTCCAGGCAGTGTTATGGGTAAGATCTTTCTCGTGGCATGGATCTCAAGATGGACTAGTCATTGGTTGGACAATCACACAATTTCTGCCCAACCTTTATCTCAGAACATCTTGCAGACAGGACAAATTGTAGGTTGAAGCTTTTGTAGTAGGGTTGATGTCTCAAATTCTCCACTGGAAGTCTTACCTGGTTACAAGAGATGGCTGGTCTGGATTCATATTACCCATTATTATTAAGAATCTTAGCCAGGGTCACCCTTGTGGTAGATTCCTTATTTAAACTTTTTATCTCCTTGAACACTGGACTTAACTCCAACATTTCACTCCCCAGTGCTTCTCCTCAAACTGTATTTCATATTTCTCTTTGTTCACCTTGATCCTTTTAGCTGTAGATCTGAATAAGAATGACCACAAATAGCCATGTGACATAGTCAATTACTAGGTTGTCTTGAAATCTCCTCTGCATATTAATTGAAAGAATTTCAAATTACCCTCAGGCAGATATTTAGGATAAGGACAAAGAGCAGCTTTTTTTTTTTTCAGACTATCACAAGAGTGGTGTCTAGGCTAGTCAATAATTTTCTGTCCTTCTGAAATCTCTTGAGTTGGGCCTGCATAGTCTAATTTACCCTTGCACTATCTTCTGTGCTTCTACTAAAGATGGCCCTTTAAACCCTACTTAAAGTGTCCAATCACTTTTCAGGCCCAAAGTCCCACATTCTTCTATGTTTCTCTAACCATCAGTATGGCCATGTCTGTCATAGAAATATCCTCCTCCCAGTATCAACATCTGTCTTAGATACTGTTCTATTGCTGTGTAGAGATACCATGATCAAGACAACACTTATGAAAAAAAATTTAATTGAGAGTTTTTTTTTTTTTACAGTTTTAGAGTGTTAATTCATTATCATCATGGAGGAAGCTGACAGGCATGACACTGTAGCAGTACCTGAGAGCTTTATGATCCATCGGCTACAAGCAAAGGGAAGGAGGGAGGGGGTAAGAGAAAGAGAGAGAGAGAGAGAGAGAGAGAGAGAGAGAGAGAGAGAGAGAGAGAGAGGAGAAAGACAGACAGACAGACAGACAGACAGACAGACACACACACACACACAAACACACAGAGACTCTTGGCCTTGTGTAGATTTTTAAAACCTCAAATCTCACTCTCAGTAAGACGCCTCCTCCAACAAGGCCAAGTCTTATTCTATATGGAAAATACAGTTCATCAACTGAGGCTAAGCATGCAAAAATTTGAGAATTTAGAGACATTCTCCCTCAAACCACAACATATTCCTTAAAGATTGTACAGTGACACAAACTCCTACAACTCTCAGTTGAAGTTTGTAGGATGCACATATGACAAGGTTGATTTTCTTGACATTGAAAGTCATTTGATTCCTTAGATGAAATTAAAAGAATATAATTTTTAATTATTTGCACTTATATTTGTCTGACCTCACAGGAATAGGAAGTGGAGAACCACGTGCTTTGGTTATCATGAATAAATAACCATGGAGGCCAAGGTTCAGAGAAGGGCAGGTTTCAAGCCACCAACCAATGAGGAGAATGAAACACTTCCTTGGAGAGAGTTAATGATTTTAGTAAGTTACTCTAAAATAGTTTACAATATCATGATTTACAGTATCATCATAATGAATGTGAGAGAGTACTAAGCAGTCAGGAGTATTTCCTGCTTTCAGAAGAATCAGGTTTAGTACCCAACAGCTACATGTTACTCACAGCTGTGGGCAACTCCAGTTCCAGAGGATCAGGTACCGTCCTCTGACCTTGGCAGTCACTGCATGCTTATGGTGCACTTACATGTAAGCAAGACACTCATAAATAAAATCGACAAGAGATTAAACAAAGAAACAAACAAAAAGATAAATAAATATCATTCTTTAGACTAGCATTATATTCTATTGGCAGAATATAAATGATTAAATTCGTTCCATTGTATTTAAATAGTAAATACATTGTAAGAGAGCCATTAAGTCACATATCAATGCAATACTAAATCATATCCTAGATTCTTCCATCATCCATTTAATTCACAAATGCTAAAAAAGTGAGACTTAATTTGAATAGTGGAACTTTGATATTATTCTTCCCTTCTTTGTCTTTTTATTTTTTTTTATCTTTTTGAAAATTTTTATGGGATATTTTATTTACATTTCAAATGTTATCCTCCTTCTTGGTTTCCTTTCTGCAAGCCCCCTATCCCATTTCCCTCCCTCCTGCTTCTATGAGGGAGCTACCCCATCAACCCATCCACTCCCTCCTCACTACATTAGCATTCCCCTAAGTTGGTGCATCAAGTCTCCACAAGACCAAGCATCTCTTCTCCCATTAATGCCAGATAAGGTGATCCTATGCTACATAAGCAGCTAGAGCCATAGGTCCCTCCATGTGTACTCTTTGATTGGCGGTTTAGACCCTGGGAGCTCTGGAGGTATAGGCCCGGACAGATACAAGATGATTGAAATAATCCCATACTTCCTATCAGATTACTCATCACTAAGCCTGGTCTTCAATAACAATATAAACTTTACATCACATACTTTACATTGCAAAGCCATCTTATTGCGTCACTACAGTTCTGTAACTTTTTCAATCATGATCATGGAAAATCAAAGAACTACAAGAAAATCTTTGTTGATATGAATACCTAGCATGTGTCTCTTTTAAAAATGGGAAACATCTTTCTAAACAAACATAATGGTAATGTATATGGCCACATTGTAGTAACTGGCCATGACACAGGCATTGATGAGAATTCTTCTTCCAGCTTAGCTGTTGAAAACAGCTGGTGACAGAACAACTGAACTGTAAAGAAAGATCATCTCCTGTGTAGACATCCTCAGTGCAGAGTAAAATGTTTTCTAGATGGGACATACAGGAGAAGGGGTCACAAGATCCATATTTGCTAACTGTCTACTGAATTCACATATGGATATTAAAGTTATCATACCAATGTGCCCTGTGCATAAGGCAGGAGGAAAGCCAGGACATACAGGGGTGCTAATGTGAACTCGGTGGCTGCACAGTGAAGTGACATTCCTATATCTGAAATAAAGTCTTGGTGTGGGGAAAAGATTGTGTGAAATGCTGTATTTTGTATTTCCCACCTGTTCTCCTTTATTTGTTGACTGAATACTTGAAAAGGTGACACTGCAATTTGTCCCTTACTGTATCAGGCACTTCTTCACATGTTAGTTAGTTGTTACTGAACTCAGGAAGAGTGAGGTTTATGGTTCATATTATATTATACCTGGCTTGGAGTAGGATCCAAGTATCAATTTGTTTTCTACTTATTCTTTGTTATACAAGTGGAAGTAAAGTACAATTGGACATGAATGTGGCCTTTGGGGTTGAAATTCCACTGCTACTAATTAAAATGGGGAGCTCATTTTACCTATTTTGCAGATTAACGATGGCTGTTAATTCCCTCTCTTTTTAAAAATAGAGTGAATAATTTTTTTTTTTACCAACAAACTATAGCAGATGACAGTGCAGGGGTCCTTTAAAAATATTAGTCTTCATAATTCTCTGTATTGTAGGATATTTTGTAACATTTTGTAAGTTATGTACAGTGTATAATGATGTGCCTGAGCTAACAAACATATTATTAACTCTCAGAGTTATCAGTGTGCAGTGAGTATTTGTCTCTATGCTCACGTCCTTGCAGTGACATCAGTTCCTAAGCGCACAACTTAAGGACCAGCAAGGTCTATTTCCTTCTCCATTGTGCTTCCTGAGAATTTAGGGTCTCATCACATAGGAAACCAGACTATCTTGTGATCACAGTGCTGGAAAGGACATGTTCAGCTTCTCTGGATGACAATTCCAGGGAGCTAAGTAGTTCAGACATGCTTACCAGATATGATGGATGAGCAAGAGAAATCACTCTGGATCCTGGAGGCCAGCCCTCCTCCAGTTGAATACAGCTAATTGATCTCTAACAACATGACTGACAAAATTACTCAACCCAGACTCTTATAAATTTCTGACTTACAGAATCAGGAGATGTGGTAAAATATCTATTTTTCTAAGCACATTTAGAGGACCTACCATAATTACTACATTGTGGAGTTTCTGAGAATCAAGATAATAAATGTAAGACTTTATGAACATAGTATTTTTCTATACATTCCACTTAGGGATTTAATAAGAGAAATATGGCTGTGATCTAGGGACTCTGGAAGTTCTTATATTTTATGCTGATCCTTTGACAACTTTATAGTATTTCGACTTCAATCATTTGTTTTCATTAGTCTAGTAGAAAAACCAAACTCAAAACAACATTGAATAATCCAAGAAATCTTGGAAAATGAAGCACATGAACTGGCAGCTGGTATTGTGCTCAAAAGCTCTGAAATGGTGAGGAGAAGGGAGGAATGGTGTCTGCTTCAGTCCCTGAAGCAAGCTTTGTAATTCATCTGCCAAGCACCTCCCATATCTAGATCATCTCCCAGTGTGAGGCAGGTGACATCTATTTTCATGTACTGGAGTGGCTGCTTCCCCAAACAGCTCAAGACAAGGTTCTTGTCCTGGGGAATTAAATCTCTGTCTTCTATAGTTTTTGTGATATCTAATGAGACTTGTAATTGATCCTAGGCTTAGTTTCCTAGAGAATTACTAGTCTCCAGGCTCTCTTAACACATCCAAAAGTGCTGGCATGTCAGAAAATCCCCAAAGCTTGGAGAAATCGTGTGGACTGCTGATAACCCTGCCACCTTCTGACATCCAAAATGATTTACTTTTAAAGGTGGCATTGTGTGAAATCATTGATTTAACTGTCTGCTGCAAAGGGACTTCTGCAGTCGGAGCATTTTTATTTAAAAAGAAGTGACTCTCCCCATAGATAAGCTAGGAAACCGTTTACACTTCAAAACCTGAGTTATTGAATGATTTCTGAGCAACCTTAGTCTTCTCTTACTTAAAAAAGTTTAAAAAGATGGGGTGGGACAAAAGTATTGTATACATTTACATTTTAAATTGTGTAATCATGTTATTATCTGAAACTAATGCCACGCTGTTAAAATTTAGATAAAGTGTCCTGTAATGCATACAAAATGTTCATTTGTTGAAGGCCATTAAGTTAATTTCCTGGCAACAAGATTAAATGCAAGGCATTTACATAATCATTAGTTGTGAGGTGTAGAAAAGATAATTAAAAATTCCACCACATTAATTTATATTTAATTAACTGTGCTTTAGTGATCCTTCTGTCTGAATATTAATATTGTGTAAATAAACAATTAGAATGCATACTGATTTTATTAAAGGCTTATTCTCAAAATTAGGTAAAAGATGCAATTATTAATTTGATTATATCTAATTGTACATCCTAATCATGTTAATAGAGTCTAAAAAAGTCCATCACTGGCTTTGGTGATGACAGTCTTACAGTTTATACTTCCAATGACAACCTTGCTTAGAGACTTAAAAATGCATTCAATTAGTTTATTCAAATAGTTAATGGCATTCATAATATTCTCCTCTGAGGTCTTCTTAATTCAAAGCTAACATTTTACTTTTAAAGAGTAAAAATTGGTTATTGTGCAACCACACCACTTATGGCTATGGCCATCGTCGCCTGGAATATGAAGGTATTTCTAGTAAATATCATATGACATAGACAGAAACAAAAATTATTAAGCAATCTCATTTAAGTGATTTGAAATTGTAACTAAGGTTCATAGCTAATTAAAAGTCTAATAGGAGGAGTTAGAGGTATAAGCTTGTATTATAGAGTCCTTGCTTAGCATGCACCAAATATCTGGATGGCTCCCCATCACCACAGAGAAACAGGCATGGTAGCAAACACCTGTGAGCAGCCTTCTGGGGGTGAAGACAGGAAGATTTGTATGCATGGTTATTTAACACAGAAGTGGAATTTACTAGGAAATACATTTTGAAATTTTAATATTACTTTGTGTGCTGTTAAGACATTTTGAAGAGATAACAATTGTTACTAGGACTGTGTTTCTAAGAGTTTTTCTCATTCTTAGGCATCTCACTTTGGTAGCGTGGGTAAGTGGTAGGAAAGAGAAATCTAAGTGACAAATTCTCCAAATCTTATTGGTTCCTTGATTATGCTTGATTTGCAAGTCAGTAAATGCAAATACCTAGGGCTTCATTAAGTATCTACTGTAGAAAAAACAAGACATGAAGTGGAAACAAAACAAACAAAAATAACAAAACAGAAATGTTCTTTCAGACTCATGAGAGTGAATTCTTCCATAAAAATCATTACATTAAAACATTGCTACGAAATTTGTCTACCAGGAGAAG
>JADRCD010000228.1:0-11471 GCA_019843815.1 Montemys delectorum
AAACAAAAAATAAAATCACATTTCCTATGTGTAGTAGAACCCAATTAACCCTACTAAAATTGACCCCTGGTGGTGATGGTACACTTTCTGCCCCAATGTTCTGGATTCCCCAATGAAAGACCACACACAGAAAGACTTTATATTTTTGATGTCTTAAACAGCTCAATGTCTGGGCCACTTCCTAATCTCCACGTGGCTGTTGTACCCTCCTGTGATACTCAGGACTTAATACTTACTAAAATCTATATCCCATATTTGCTGCCTCGGAACCAGACCTCCGGCCCTTTTAAGAACTCTTCCTGCTTTCATCCCGACATTGATTCCACTTTACTTTCCTCATTTCTGGGGTTACTAACATCAGAGTTAAAAAGCACAGATAAAAGAGAATATGTGATAATGTCTTTCTCGGTCTTATTTACCTTCTTCAGTATTTACCTTCTATTTCTACCCATTTAACTGAAAGTTCGTGATTTCATTCTCTTACTGATGAATATAATTCCAGTATTCACATATAAAACATTTTCATTGTTTATTTGTAAGGTGGCAGTCATTTAGTTATCACTACTTCCTTGCTATTGTGAAGGAATAGCAATGATGATGGCTGAACAAGTATCTGTGTTAGGATGTTGTGTCCTGGAACATATGAGCAAGATAGTGATACATCAGTGTCATATGTTAGATCTATTTTCATCTATTTTGAGAATATACTACATTGGAAATACCTAGACCAGTTTATAATCTCATCAATAGTAATTAAGGGTTTCCCTTTCCTGGCATCATTTGCAACATTGTTTTCTTGATCTTAGCCATTTTGCTGCATTGAATTAATCATTAACCTCTAATAGCAGTTCTCAACCTGTAAGTCATGACACCTTTGGGGGTTAAAAGGCCTTTTCACAGGGGTCCCATATCATTACAATTCAAAACAGTAGGAAAATTGCAATTATAAAGTAGCAATAAAATAATTTGATGTTTGAGGTCACCACAAAGTGAGGAGCTATGTTAATGGATCACATCATTAGGAAGGTTGAAAAACCACTGCTAGATCAAACAAATTATCTGCAAGACTTTCTTGTCTAGCAGTGAAGTTCATCTGCTCTGGTAAATAGGTATAACCAATAATTTAGTATAAAGCTTTTTTAGCTTAAATATAGATTGTCTGTGGTGGGATAATATATTTGAACACTTATTCCTCAGCTGGTAGTGCAGTTTGGAAAACTTTAGGAGGTGAAGCCTTATTAGGGCAAGTCCATCACTGAGGCTGGATTTCAGTCTTCACAGCCTAGACACAATGGATACTGTCTCTGTTCCTCTGTGTGATAAAATGTGTTCAGTCAGCTTCCTGACTCCTGGGTGGCCTCACATTGGTGCTATCATGCCCGGTCTGCAGCGATGGACTATATCTTTTATAAACCTCTATGTCAAAATTCATTATTTCTTCTTAGGTTGGTTTTTCTCACGGTATTTTATCAAAGAAAAAGAAAAGTAACTAATACAGAAATCATTTAAGACATGCATATAAAAGTAAGTTTTGAGATCTTTTTCACAGCAAAATAACTATATTAACAGTAGTATATTATATGTACTAGAAGAGAGTTTAAAATTTTAGATATTGTTGAAAAAAATTAATAAGGTTGCAGTTGGAGAAATAGCTCAGTGGTTAAGAGTACTTATTGTTCTTCCAGAGGTCCTGCATTTGGTACCCAGCACCACATGGTAACTAGTAACTGTCTGTAACTACAATTCTAATAGATTAGCTGCCCTCTTCTGACTTCTGTGGTCACTGCATGCATGTGGTACACAGATATTTCCTCTTAGCAAACACACATACACATAAAATAAAAATTAAATGCAACTATTAGTAAGGTCATGGATATGCTAATTAGGACAATTTATTCATTCTTTACTATCAGAACACAATAATGTCTTCTATAATGTACATATGACATTTAAGTTAAAACTAATGGTACTTAAAAAGGTAAAAGATCCAAACAATCTTAAGTCAGGACTGTCTGCATAAATAAAGTTATATTTACAAGCAAAAAAAAAAAAGGTAAAAGAACGACTTGCTTATAGACTTTAAAATATATACATATTACTTGTTTTATGTACACCCAATAAGGGATAAGATAGATAAAATATTCACTTCAAAAATGTAACCAGCCAGAACAAATTAATACAAATGAATAGTGAGGAGGGTTATAAATATGGACTATTTTCATAAATGAAATAAGGCAAGTCAAATAACCTGAAAGTACACCATTGACTTAACACTCTGAGTTGGAAAAAGCTTTAAGAAGCAGTGTGGAAATTATAATACTAACGTACTTGAAAGATTATGGTACAATGGTATACAGTTTCCCATTTTATTTTCAAATAATGAGGGTTTTTTAACAGAAAAATGATCCTATAACCTGTGTGGAGTACCCTGAGTCAACTCAGTCAACCAGCCTGGGGTGGAGGAGGAAGAGGTCTAGAGGAGGAAGGTGTTGAGTGTTCACTCCAAGTGGGTCCATCTCTGTGTGCGTGCATACCCACCCACGACTGTGAAGAGTGACCTGGAGTCAGCTCATTCAATAAGCCTGTGGTGGAGGAGGAAGAGGCCTAGAGAAGGGAGGTGTTGAGTGTTCATACAGTGACTGCCATGCATAGGTCATCACCAGATGCAAATTACAATGTCCATCACACTGTGGTCATCAGTGTCCATCACCCAGTGATCTTCACAGTGTCACATACAGAGTGACCATCACACAGTGTCCACCACACAGAGGTCCTCTCCAAGTGTCCATCACAGTATACACCACAGTGTCCATCACAGTGTCCATCACACAGTGGTTAACAGTGTCCATCACCTAGTGATCTTCACAAAGTGTCCTATTCACAATGTCCACCACAGAGTGACCATCACACAGTATCTACCACAGAGAGGCCCTCACCAATTGTCCATCACAGTGTACATCACACAGTGATCTTCAGTGTCCATCACCAGTGATCTTCACAAAGTATTCAACACACAGTGTCATCACACAATGACCATCATGCAGTGTCCACCACACTGTGGTCTCCAACTGGTGTCCATCACATAGTGGTCTTCAGTTTCCATCACTCAATCTTCACAAAATATCAAATACACAGTGTCCATCACACTTTGACCATAACAAAGTGTCCATGACACAGTGGTAATCACCCTGTATCCATCACAGTGTCTGTCACATTGTCCATCACACAGTAGTCACCCAGTGATCTTCACACAGTGTCCAACACACAGTGATCATCACCCGGTGTACCTCACATTGTCCATCACATTGCCCATCACACATTGGTTAACAGTGTCCATCACCCAGTGATATTCACAATGTGTCCAATGTAGTGTCCATCATACAGTGACCATCATACAGTGTTCTCTGCACAGTGATCATCACATGGTGTTCATCACATTGTCTAGCTGTGTCCATCCATCATACAGTTCTGTCCAGTTTCCATCACCAGTGATCTTCACAAAGTGATCAACACACAGTGTCCTTCACACTGTGATCCCCACATATTCACCACACAATGGTCCTCACCTGGTATCTATCCCAGTGCCCATCACACAGTAGTCAATAGAGTTCATAACCCAGAGATTTACACAAAGTATTCAATGCACAGTGTCCATCACACATCATCCACCACGCAGTGGTTATAATCAAGTGTCTATCACAGTGTCCATTACACAGTGGTCAATAGTCTCCATCTCCCAGTGATCTTCACACAGTGACAATCACACAGTGTCCACCACACAGCGGTCATCACCCAGTGTCCTTCACTCAGTGGTCAACAGTCTCCATCACCCAGTGATCTTCACAAGGTGTCCAACACACAGTGTCCAACATAGTGGTCCTCACGTGTCCATCACAGTGTACATCAAAGTGTCCATCACACTATCTATCATACAGTGGTCATCAGTGTCCATCATTCAGTGATCTTCACAAAGTGTCCAATACACACTGTCCATCACAGAGTGACTATCACCGTGTCCACCACACAATGTCCACAACACAGTGGTCATCACACAGTCTCCATAACACAGTCATCACTGTGGTCATCACTGTTCATCACCCAATGATCTTCACAAAATGTACAACACACAGTGGTCATCACACAGTGACCATCACACAGTGTCTACCTCACAGTGGTGATCACCCGGTGTCCATCACATTGTCCATCACAGTGTTCATTGCACAGTGGTCATCAGTGTCCATCACACAGTGTTTCTCACACAATGACCATCACTCAGTGTCTACCACACAGTGGTTATTACCCTGTGTCCATCACAGTGTCCATCACAAAGTTGTCATCAGTATCCATCATCTAGTAATCTTCACAAAGTGTCCAACACACAGTTACTATCACACATTGTCCAGCACACAGGGGTCATCACCTGGTGTTCATCATAGTGTCCATCAAAGTGTTAATCATTCAGTTGTCATCAGTGTCCATCACCCAGTAATCATCACAAAGTGTCCAACAAAGTGTCCATCATACAGTGACCATCAATTAGTAATGATCATACAGTAATTATTACCTGGTGTCTGTCTCAGTGTTCATCACACTGTGGTCATCTGTGAACATCACCCAGTGATCTTTACAAAATGTCCAACCCACAGTGTCCATCACACAGTTAAGATTACATAGTGTCCTCCACACAGTGGTCATTATCCAGTGGCCATCACAGTGTCCATCACCCAGTGATCTTCACAAAATATCCAACACACCCTTTCCATCATTCAGTAACCATCACAGAATGTCTACAACACAGTAGTCATCAGCCGGTGTCCATCACAGTGTCAATCAGAGTGTCCATCACACAGAAGTCATCAAGGTCCATGACCTAATGATCTTTACAAAGTATACAACATACACTGTCCATCAAACAGTGACCATCACACAGTGTCAACCACAAAATGGTCATCACCAAGTATCCATCACAGTGTTCAGCCCAATGTACATCACACAGTAGTCATCTGTTTCCATCACTAGTGATCTTCACAAAATGTCCATCACACAGTGACCATCACCCAGTGTCCCCCACACAGTGGTCATTACCCAGTGCCCTTCACAGTGTACATCACACAGTGGTCATAAATGACCATCACTCAGTGATCTTCACAAAGTGTCCAAAACACACTGTGCATCACAGAGTGTCCATTGCACAGTGTTCAACACAGTGGTCCTTACCTAGTGTCCATCACAGTATACATTATAGTGTCCATCACACTGTCCATCACACAGTGGTCATCAGTGTCCATCACTCAGTAATCTTTACAAAGTATCCAATACACACTGTCCATCAAGAGTGACCATCACCATGTCCACCACACAGTGGTTATCACTGATCATTACCTAGTGATCTTCAAAAAATGTACAACGCACAATGTCCATCACACTGTGCCATCACATAGTGTCCACCTCACAGTAGTCATCACCCAGTGTCTATTACAGTGTCCATCACAGTGTCCATCACACTTGGTCAACAGTCTCCATCACCCAGTGGTCTTCAAAAAGTATCCAACACACAGTGTCCATCACACTGTGGTCATCAGTGTCCATCACCAGTGATCATGACAAGTGTCCAACACACAGTGTCCTTCACACAGTGACAAAAGTGTTCACCACACAGTGTTCACCATTCAGTGTCCATCACAGTATCCATCACACTGTGGTCAACAGTGTCCTTCACCCAGTGATATTCATGAAGTGTCCAAGACACAGTGTCCATCACACAAGAATGATCACACAGTGTCCAACACACAGTGGTTATCACCAAGTGTCCAAAACAGTGTCCATCACAGTGTCCATCATGTAGTGACCATCTCACAGTGTCCACTGCACAGTGGTCATTACCCAGTGTCCATCACACAGTGGTCATCAGTGTCCATCATCTAGTGATATTCACAAAGTGTCAAACACACAGTGTCCAACACAGAGTGTCCATCACATAGTGACAATCACACAGTGTCTACCACACATCACTCAGTGCCTATCACCCAGTGATCTTAACGAAGTGTCCAACACACAGTGTCCATCACAGAGTGACCATCCCAGTGTCCTTCACACAGTCGTCATCAGTGTTGATCACCAAGTGATCTTCACAAAGTGTCCAATTCACAGTAAGTGTCCATCTAACAATGACCATCATACAATGACCAACACACAGTGATCATCACTGGATGTCCATCACAGTGTCCATCACAAAGTTGTCATCAGTATCCATCACTCAGTGATCTTCACAAAGTGTCCAAGACACAGTGTCCATCACACAGTGACCATCACAAAGTGTCAACCACACAGTGGTCATTACCTAGAGTCCATCACAGTGTTCATCAGAGTGTGCATCCCACAGTAGTCATCAGTGTCCATCACCCAGTGATCTTCAAGGAGTGTCCAACACCCTGTGACCATCACACAGTATCTATCAATTAGTGTCCACCATACAGTGATCATTACCCCGTGTCTGATACTGTGTTCATCACACAGTGGTCATCAGTGAACATCACCCAGTGATCTTTACAAAGGGTCCAACCCACAGTGTTCATCACACAGTTTTGATCACACAGTATCAACCACCCAGTGGAAATCAACCGGTGTCCATCACAGAGTCCATCACAGTGTCCATCACACATTGGTTAGCAATGTCCATTATCCATTGATTTTCACAAAGTTTTCAACACACAAGGTCCATCAGAGAGTGACCATTGCACAGTGGCCTCCACACAGTGGACATCACCCGGTGTCCATCACAGTTTTCATCACAGTGACCATCATGCAGTGGTCACCATTGTCCATTGATCTTCACAAAGTGTCCACACACAGTGTCCATCATACAGTGACCATCACACATTGTCCACCACACAGTGTTCATTACCCGGTGTCCATTACAGTGTCCATCACACAATGGTCATCAGTCTCCATGAACCAGTCATCTTCTCAAAGTGTACAACATGCAGTGTCCATCAAACAATGACCATCACACAATGTCCACCACACTATGGTCATCACCAAGTGTCCATCATAGTGTTCATCCCAGACTCCATCACACAGTGGTCATCAGTGTCCATCACCCAGTGATCTTCACAGTGTCCAACAAACAGTGTCCATCACAGAGAGTCCATCGCACAGCATCCAACACAGTGGTTCTCACCTAGTGTCCATCACAGTGTACATCACCTAGTGTCTTTCACACTGTCCATCACACAGTGATGTTCACACAGTGTCCAACACATATCCATCATACAGTGACTATAAAATAGTGTCAACCACACAATAGCCATCACCCAGTGTCCATCATTATGTCTATCACACAATGGTCACCAGTATCCATCACTGATTGATCTTATCAAAGTATCCAATTGACAGTTTCCTTCTGACATTGACAATCATACAGTGACTGCCACAGTGTTCATCAACCAGTGTCCATTACTGTGTCCATCCGAGTGTCCAGCACACAATGGTCATCATTGTCCATCACCGGTGATCCTCAAGGAGTGAACAATACACAGTGTCCTTCACACAGTGACCAACACAGTGCTCACGATATAGTGGTCATCACCCAGGGTTCATCACAGTGTCCATCACAGTGTCCATCAAACAGTGGTCATCAGGTTCCATCATCGAGTGATCTTCACAAAGTGTCCAAAACAAAGTGTCCCTCACACAGTGACCATCATTCAGAGTCCACCACACAGTATTCATCACTCGGTGTCCATCACAGTGTCCATCACATAGTGGTCATCAGTGTCCCTCACACAGTGACCACCACTCAGTGTCCACCACATAGTCGTCTTTACCACGTGTCAATCACAGTGTTCATCACATAGTGGTCATCAGTGTCAGTCACTGAGTGATCTGAAAAAAGTGTACAATTCACAGTGTCCATGTAACAGTGACCATCATAAAGTGACTACCACACTGTGGTCATCACCCAATGTCCATCACAGTGTCCATCACAGTATATATCACACAGTAGTCATCAGTGCCCTTCACCCAGTGATCTTCACAAAGTGTCCAACACACAGAGTCCATCACACAGTTATTATCACACATTGTCCAGCACACAGTGCTCATCACCCAGTGTTCATCACAGTGTCCATCAAAGTGTCAATCACCCAGTTGTCAACATTGTCCATCACCCAATAATTGGCACAAAGTGTCCAACAAACAGTGTCTATTGCACAGTGACCATCAAGTAGTACTTATCATACAGTGATTATTACTCAGTGTCTGTCACAATGTCCATCACACTGTGGTCATCTCTGAACATCACCCAATGATCTTTAGGAAGTGTCTAACCGATAATGTCCATCACAGTTAAGATCACATAGTGTCCTCCACACAGTGGTCATCATCTAGTGTTCATCACAGTGTCCATCACACAGTGGTCATCATTGTCCATTACACAGTGATCTTCATAAAGTATCCAACACACTTTTTCCATCACACAGTGTCCACCACACAGTAGTCATCACCTGGTGTACATCACAGTGTCAATCATAGTGTCCATCACACAGAGGTCATCAAGGTCCATGACCTAATGATCTTTACAAAGTATACAACATACAGTGTCTAACAGTGACCATCACACAGTGTCAACCACAAAATAGTCATCACCAAGTATCCATCACAGTGTTCAGCCCAATGTCCATCACACAGTAGTATTCAGTGTCCATCACTAGTAATCTTCACAAAGTGTCCAACACAAAGTGTTCATCACACAGTGACCATCACCCAGTGTCCACCACACAGTGGTCATTGCCCAGTGTCCTTCACAGTGTCCATCACACAATGGTCATCAGTTTCCATCACTCAGTGATCTTCACAAAGTGTCCAATACAGTGTCCATCATAGAGTGACCATCACTGTGTCCATCCCACAGTGGTCATCAGTGTCCATCACTAAGTGATCTTTACAAAGTATCCAACACACAGTGTCCATCACAGAGTGACCATCACTGTGTCCATCATACAGTGGTCATCAGTGTCCATGATCCAATGATCTTCACAAAGTGTCAAACACACAGTGTCTATTACAGAGTGACCATCGCACAGTTTCCACCACACAGTGGTTATCACCAGCTGTCTATTACAGTGTCCATCACAGTGGTCATTACCCTGCATCAATCACAATATCCATCACCATGTCCATCACACAGTGGTGATCAGTGGTGATCAGTGGTGATCATCGAGTGATCTTCACAAAGTGTCCAATTCACAGTGTTCATCTAACAGTGACCATCACAGTATCCATCACACAGTGGTAATCACGATTTATCATCCAAGTGATCTTCACAAAATGTACAACACACATGTCTATCACACAGTGACCCTCGCAGTGTCTACCTCACAGTGGTGATCACGCAGTGTCCATCACATTGTCCATCACACAGTGATCTTCACAAAGTGTCCACACACATTGTCCATTACACAGTGACCACAAGACAGTGTCCACCACACAGTGGTCATTACTCACTGTAAATCACATTGTCCACTACACAGTGGTCATCACCCAATGTCCATCACAGTGTCCATCAGACAGTGGTCATCAGTGTCTATCACCCAATGGTCTTCACAATGTGTCCACACAGTGTCCATTACACAGTGACAATAACACAATGTCAACCACACAGTGGTTGTCTCCTGGTATTCCTCACCTTGTCCATGACAGTATCCATCACACAGTGGTCTTCAGTTTCCATCATCATGTGATCTTCACAAAATGTCCCACACACAGTGTCTCTCATACATTAACTATCACAGTGTCCACCACACAGTGGTCATCACATAGGTTCCATCACAGTGTCCATCACAATGTCCATCACCCTGTGGTTATCACTGTCCATTACCCAGTGACCTTCACAAAGGGTTCAATACACAGTGTCCATCACACAGTGACAATCATATAGTGTCTGCTACACCATGATCATCACCCAATGTTCATCAAATTGTCCATCAAACAATAGTCATCAGTGTTCATAACCCACTGATCTTCACAAAGTGTACAATACAGAGTGTCCATCTCACAGTGACCATCACACAGTGTCCACCACACAATGGTTATCACCAAGTGTCCATCACAGTGTCCACCACACAGTGACCATCACACAGTGTTCACCACACACTGGTCAAAACCCAGTGTTCATCACACAGTGGCCATCAGTGTCCATCACCCAGTAATGTTCACAAAGTGTCCAACACACAGTGTCCACTACAGAGTGAACATAAGACAGTGTCCACCAGACAGTAGTCATCACCCAGTATTCATCACGTTGTCCATTACAGTAACCATCACACAGTGGTTAACAGTGTCTATTACCCAGTGATCTTCACAAAGTATTCACACAGTGACAATCACAGTGTGCACAACACAGTGGTGATCACCAAGTGTCCATTACAGTGTCCATCACAGTGTCCATCATGCAGTGACCAAATCAGTGTCCACCACACAGTGGTCATAACCCAGTGTCTATCACAGTTTCCATGACACAATGGTAATCAGTGTCCATCACCCAGTGATCTTCAAAAGATTCCAATACAAAATGTCCATCACACAGTTACAATCATACTCTATCAGCCACACAGTGATCATCACTCGATGTCCATCACAGTGTCCATCAAATTGTCCATCACACATTGGTCATCAGTGTCCATCAACCAGTGATCTTCACAAAGTGTCCAACACACAGTATCTATCACATAGTAACCATCACACTGTGCATACCACACAGTGGTCATCACTCATAGTCCATTACAGTGTCCATCACAGTGTCCATCACACGGTGATCTTTACAAAGTGTCCAACACATAGTGTTCATCACAGAGTGACCATAACTGTTTCAACCGCACAATGGTCATCACACATTTTCCATCACAGTATCCATCACACAGTGGTCATCAATGTCCATCACCCAGTGATCTGCACAAAGTGTCCATCACAGTGTCCATCACCCAATGGTCTTGACAAAGTGTCCACACACAGTGTCCATTACAAAGTGACCATAACACAGTATCCACCACACAATGGTTGTCTCCTAGTATTTGTCACCTTGTCCATCACAGTATCCATCACACAGTGGTCTTCAGTTTCTATCACCATGTGATCTTCACAAAATATCCAACACACAGTATCCATCACATTGTGACCATTACACAGTGTCCTCAACACAGTGGTCATCACCCTGTATCCATCACAGTGTCTGTTACATTGTCCATCACACAGTGGTCATCAGTGTCCATCACAGAGTGATCTTCACAAAGTGTCCAACACACAGTGTATCTCATACAGTGACCATCACACAGTGTCCACCACACAGTGGTCATTACCCAGTGTCCATCACAGTGTCCAACACATTGTCCATCACACAGTAGTCATCATTGTCCATCACCCAGTGATCTTCACAAAGTGTGCAATACACAGTGTCCATCACACAGTCACAATCA
>JADRCD010000229.1:0-22080 GCA_019843815.1 Montemys delectorum
AAAGACATAGAGGGACAACCAAGTGAAGGATGCTGCCATTACAGAGAGGATCGAAAAGCTGGTCTGATGCAATGACAGACAGATGGTACAACCCACATGTCTGACCCCAGGGTACACATCAACTGAATGAGTGTCAATCTCAAAGGAAAATTCTAAGGGCGTGACTTGAGCTATGTCCTTCACCCAATCAACACTCCAATGGCCTTCATTAGTGACGGCCACTAGAACAATTGTGAAGGCCTGTGCAGCTGGTGTTCACGGGCCACCCCAGCCCTTTGTGAGTTAGAGCTTCACATTCCTGGAGGGAGAGGGAAGGCTGGAAGAAGGAAGACTTGACGGAGGAGGAGGAGGAGGAGGAGGAGGAAGAGGAGAAGGACATTGAGCACAAAGGTCTCCTTCTACGTGAAAGGTTTGGGCACTAGAAGTGGAAAAGGTGGACATTATGGTGGGCATGCCTATAATTGTGCACTGACCCCCTAACCCAGATAGAAGTGTGGGTCACATGGTAAGCCAGCTGGGACTGACAACAAGCTGCAACTCTCAGCAAGTGTGGACTCAGGGATGGGCAGTGGATCTCAAACTCCATGGACACCCAAAAAGGGAAAAGAGATACAGTCCATATGTTTCCTTTTTAAAATACATATATATTTATTAAGTATATATAAGATATATAATATATGAAATATTTAAAATTTTGTTTTATTTATATTGTATGTCTTTGCATGTATGTATGTGTTGTACCATGTATATCAAATGCCTGCATAGGATCCCCTGCAACTGTAGTGATAGAAAGATGTGAACTTCCAAGTAGGAGCTGGGAAAATGACCCCAGGCCTTGTGCAAGAACAGCAAGTGCTATTAACTGCTAAGCCATCTCTCCAGCCCCCAGGCATACTTTCTAATGGCTCCTCAAGTGTCCTCTCAGTGGTGGAGAGGGTAGACTATATAGGGAGGCCAGAGGAGCATGACCAAGAGGTGGGATTCCAGCCTGCTGCATGTGAGGACCACCCAGGGAAAGGACGCTCTCTGCCTGCTTACCCCAAAGGAAGCAGTGCTCTATCCTGAAAAACTTCAAGCGCTAAGAGGAGAGACCCAACACAAGGTGAAAATCCACATGAACCTAATCTGACTGAAAACAGAGTTGAACAGTAAAAAGTATCCCAAATACAGAAATGGCGAGGGTGGGGCACTGTGGGGACTCTCCAATGCACAACCACTCCAACCAGCACCAAGTGCAGGATTAACACATGCATGTCTTTTATGAGTATACACACACCCTTCCTGCATCGGAGTCTGAGAACTCACACACTTGGCTTCATCTTCCTACATCCAGCATCGGGATCCATCACAGGCTATGTGTTCAATAACTGGAAGTAATGAGTTTATCACGGCTATAGTGGATTTAACATCGTTCTCGCTTTGACTCAGCTCAAAGTCTTTGCCTCCTCCTCTAAACAAAATGCCACAGCTTTGTCTGGGGTTTATGAACTAAAGCTGACTGACTGATGTTAACTCAGCAGGTTCAACCACTTTTCGCCCTCCACCTGACTGGGGTTCGCTCTGAACCAGAGATCTGGCCCGGTGAAGGCTCGAAGGCCTCAGATAAGGGGATTGTGCAGTTAGGAAGGTGGAGTTGGCACCACCCTCGTCATCCGCCTCTTGGAATGTCCTCAACCTGCTCCTATGTAGATCTCTCTTACTTCATAAAGAGTCGAATGATACCTGCTCAGGAAGCCTGGCTCCCAGGTCCAAAAGGGACATCTCAGGGCAAGGGCTCAGGAACAGCATTTACCTCGTATCCACAAAGCCCTGGGTTTCAGTCCTCACTATGACAACAATCAAACTGTAGAATGCTGGAGACCCTCTGTAGAATCCTGCCACCCTCTGAGTAGACGGCGCTGGCCGCTTCTTGCTGGCATTTGGATGAGTTCCTGGCAGTGACCTCCTTCCAGCAAGCATCTCTCCTAGAATGTAAGCTGCAGAGGCAGGGATCCTGCATCACGCCTTGCTAGGGCCCCATGTCGGAGGTCCAGACCCATGAGCTGTGGGCCACAGACTGGGCCACTGTATGGCTAGATACTTTTAGGCCCTCCTCCTCTTGCTCATCCAGTTCTGCTGAGTAGTATCTGAATGACTTGGGACATATAACTTCAGTTCTCAAGAAAAATGTTCCACTTACTGGCAGAGGCCCTGACAAAGGGTGGGCATGCCATCCTCTTCTGAACACGGTGGCATCCCATGTATTTGGGAAATGCTGCCAATTTTGGAATTTTTTTTTTATTTCATCAGAAAAGACATGTGAGGCCAACCATGAAATAGAAACATAGTTGTATTTCATAATGAGGAAAAAAATCTTCAAAATGACCAACTCCCTGTTTATTACAAGAATAGACAATTAGTTCATTTAATGCCTTCCAGTATGTTTCTCAAAGTTGCCAGACATGGGCTCTTCATAAAGGAGCTGTGAGAAGCTGTGTTATCTGGCATTTAACCAGACAGAGAGCTCTAAAAGGGGAATTTCTGAGATTCCACCAGGACAAATCCCTAGGCTTAACAGGGCTGAAGCAGCAGCTAACCACAATCCAAGAGAAGATTGGTATTCAACAGAGATGTTTCGAGGGATGGACTTATCTGTTCGGGGAACTTAAGTTGTCTTACTTTGTATAAGGAAGGCTTTGTTTCAGAAGGTTCCTGTTTACTGGGCAGTGGTACATTTTCCATAATCTATTTAATATATTATAGAAGCATTCCATAAATATAAGGAGCGATGCCTTTTCTCAATATTCTTTAACATATTATTATATTTATGCACACATGTGTGTGTGTGTTTGTATTTGCATTCACATATTTGGAGTGCTGTGCAAATCTGCATGCACATGTGTGCATGCATGTGGAGCCCAGAGGTTAACCTCAGGTGTCATTCATTTCTCTCTCTCTTTCTTTCTTTCTTTGTTTCTTTCTTTCTTTCTTTCTTTCTTTCTTTCTTTCTTTTCCCAAGACAGGGTTTCTCTGTGTAGCCCTGGCTGTCCTGGAACTCACTCTGTAGACCAGGCTGGCCTCGAACTCAGAAATCCACCTGCCTCTGCCTCCCAAGTGCTGGGATTAAAGGCGTGTGCCACCGCTGTCCAGCCTCGAATATCATTTCTTAGCTGCTGTCTACCTCATGATTTTGAGACAAGGTTTCTCATGGGCAGCTGAAGCTCACCAGCCTGACTCTGGGATCCCGTCCCCACCTCTCTGGCATAGAACTAAAAATACGTGCCACCAGGGAGATATGGCTCAGCAGTGAAGAGCACTGATGGCTCTTCTAGAGGTCCTGAGTTCAGTTCCCAGCAACCACATGGTGGCTCACAACCATCTGTAATGGGATCTGATGCCCTCTTCTGGTGTGTCTGAAGAGAGCAATGGTGTACTCATATACATAAAATAAATAAATAAATCTTAAATATATATATATATATGCCACCATACTTGGCCTTTTGCATCAATGTGGGGATGGACTGAGGTCCACATGTTCATGTGGAAGCACTTTACCAATGGAACCCAAGCCCCCTTTTATGCAGTGTTGAGGGCTGCCTCCAGATGATGCTCTATCACTGCTTAACACCCCAGTGCTCTGTGGTTTCACTCCATGTGTGTTTGTCTCATGGGTCTGTCCGGAAGAGGCACGACTTGTAGAACTCTCATTGGCACCTCAAAGTCTTTAGTTTGGCTGCAGCCCCAGTTTGGGTCTCCTTTCTATTTACTGATAACAGCTCCTAACACATTCAACACTTTCAAAAGAGCCTTTGCCTTCAAGCAAAGCCAGGCTCAGAAGGACAACTACCCAGGAGAAAGGTCTTCCTGAAGAACAAGCTATCTCCTGGGTTTGCCAGACCACTGACCAAATTCCAACACGGCTTACTCTCACGAGGTGAGAGCACTGTATAACTAAAACGTGCTGCGAGTGATTTCAGTCACAAACAGGGAGGAAAGATGGGGTGATTCCCACTTTTGGATTTCAGTGGTAAACTGGGGGATTCAGAGAAAAATGAAAACATGCAGCTAGGAGCATGGCAGAGACAAGGGTATGCTCACCAGCACCGCTTAAGACAGAAACTGCCCAGAACCCAGCCCTCATCGCGATTACGTAATGTGATACATTTGGATTTTCCTTTTTCTATATAATACGTGACCATCGACTCTGAGCATTTCTTGATATTTAGGACCAGTGGCTGCCTGTTCATGTTCTTCAGTATCAGTGATAAATTTATCTGATATCTAAACATAAATTTATATTTGGCTTCCATCCTACCAAATAGCCTAATGAAAAGCCATTTTTTATCATTTAAGTCATCTTCCAAAAGGGTTCAAAAGATGAGAAAGAGGGAGATGAAAGGTTACAGGTCACATGGTGACATTTATAAACAGACTGAGGTCATTGTGGCTGGGTGAGGCTGTGCCTTGGAATCAAACCCCAGTCACATCTTCCGCTGTACGCACTCACTATGCTGTGGCTCCACTGACTATTTTGATCACTTGAGATACCCACTCTTGAAGAATGCTTCCTCTCATTAGACAACGGTTTGTTTGTATCCTGTGCTGATCAAAGAGCAAGGGGAAACACTCCAGACGGGATGCGGCCTTGAACCAAACCTGTTCCTCTGTGGCATTCTACTTACTTTTTCATTCCACGCCCACAGTCCAATTCCAAGAAACGTTATTCCCAAAAACTGAAAGAGAAGAGGAGATGGGGTCAGTGTTAGGGAAAGCATTTACTCACGCAAATATATTTTCAATTTATTGTTTTATTACATTACTTAATCAGAAAAACAAGACAGGACAAAACAAAACAAAAAAAATCAGCTTTCTTTAACATCTGAGTTACCTAGGAAAAGAAATACCTTGCCTACTTGCTAAAAAATTATTATAACATTGAGAAGGGGTGGGAACCCATAGGTACCTGAATGTCATTTAAATCATGACTTATAATCGAGATGAACGTGCAGAGTGGAGAGGCTGAGCCCAAGAATCTATGACACTGTTTATTATCCATGAACATTCAGGGCACACATCAGCGATGCACTGATCTCTGTGCCACTGAACCATTTCCAGTGGACCAGGTAAGAGAGAGAACTTGGGAGCCCCATGTCCTCTGACAAACTCTTTGTCACTCCTTCAAAGGCAGCAAAAATCCTATTCTCCCTGTGATCCATGTGAGCCAAATAATCCTGATTGGTTTTTTGTTTTGTTTTGTTTTGTTTTAAGACACTAAAACTGTGGTTCCAAGGGCCTCCATTATTACTCTTCCTAGTCCTAAAGCCTGTCCCACAGCTTCATGTAAAACTTGGCACACACATGACATGCACAGTGAATGAAGGCAGACTTCCTCGAAGCTTTGTCAGCCGCACTGAGGATGGGCGGGGGGGGGGGGGGGGGGGGGGGGGGGCAGCCGTGATGCAAGCGGCAGTGGGACAGGCTTCCCACTTTAACTGGTTCTCACTATACCCTGTCTGCTCTGAGATGCACATTTTCCCCCTTTACATTTTAACATCCCTGAAACTGAAATGTGGTTTAAAAGGCATGGTATCATCCCCCACCCCCGACAGTATTGAAAACACCAATGTGTCTTATAACTGGGCCGCCAAAGGTGGGTGGCAAGCGGACAGTGCCGCCCACCCACGAAGAAGCCAGGGCCAGGCCTGAGCGTGACTGGGCTCACGGAGACTCACAGAGTTTCCTTTCCAAACACTGAAGTGGTGGGGGGTGGGGTGACAAGCGGTTTAGGTCTGACGGTGTAAGAACACTGTTTATTTTACTAACATCTTGATTAAGTTAAAGGTCAGAAGAGCTCACTGCTCAGAGGGTGTCCTCAGAGCACAGCAGTGGGAGGCGCTTATTCCCCAGATTCAGGGGCATCTGACCCTGTCCACCCAGCAAGACCTTCCCACTCACAGCAGGGAGCTCTGACACTTTAGAGGCGGGGGACAAGAAATCCAAGTGGAGAAAGACAGAGCAAAATCAGTCACTCAGAAATGTGGTCCTACTTATAAGAACAGAACGAACGTCCTAGACCTCAAAAAAAAAAAAAAAATTAAATAAGATAAAGTGCAATATGCTTTAAGTACCCATAAGCTTCATTGGAAAAATAAATAAATAAATAAATAGATAGATAGATAGATGCCTCTACTCTCCTTGCCCTCGCTCCAAGGGAGCTACTTAAAAAGCTCTGTCATGGTTAGTTTACTATTGTTGTGATAAAACACCGTGAGCAAAATAACCCTGGCAGCAAAGGGTTTATTTCCTTCCCACTTCCATACCACAGTCATTGAAGGCAGGGCAGGAACTCAGGGCAGGAACTCAGGGCAGGAACTAATGCAGATGCCAAGGAGGGGCGAGCTTACTGCTTTGCTCTGTCTGCTTTTTTATACAATCTAGGACCAACCACTTGCCCAGGGACGGCACCACTCACAGTGAGCTGGACCCTCCCGTATCAATCATTAATTAAGAAAATGCCTCCTAAGGTTGCCCACTTGGAGACACCGAGTCCCCATTCCCAAATGGCTTGTATCAAGCTTGTATCAAGCTGACATAAAACAAGCCAGCACGCGTGCTTAGAAAGATTTCTTGTTTTCAATGCCCACAAAAGAACTATGGTCAGCCCCTCTACTACCTCGGTTAGAGTGCTATTTCATTTTATGTTTCCGATACAAAACGAGGAAAAGGTCCGGGAACTAACAATCTGGCATGTTAGTATTGTATTTATAGGTTCCAGACAAAATACAGTCATAGCTGACAGACAGAGAGGAAGACACAGGACTCTGTCAGATCAGGGACACTCTAGAGGGCAGAGTTCAGGCTTCCCTGCGTGCAACTGAAGTCAAATGCACCCCAGGAGCAAATGTCTGACCTTCTAAGACTAAAGTTCTCTGTGGACAACAGTCACGGCCCCTGATTGCAGCGCTCAGCCACGGTATCACCACCGGTAGTGGATGGGATGGAACAGATGGTATCGTGGTCAAGTCCCCTGTCACGCTGCTGAGCAGGGTGGGTGCATGCCTGTCCCTGCCGGCCACTCATGCACCTCTGCTTTCGATATTTGCCAGGCTCTCTGCTTACTGAGTGGGAGAGTGTCTTCTCTGAGCTTCACGGTACTTTTACTTTGAAACTGGCACTGTAATGGCCCCTTTTTAGCCAAGGGGAAACTATGGGTAAGTTCTTCCGTAGAGCACATAGGTCCTAGGTTCAGGAATGGAGATCTGGCAAAGGGCAAGAGTTCTCACCGATGAATTCCCACCCCCCACCCGGGATGGCAAAGGGATGGCATTTGGGCCAGAATTCTGTGAGACATGACCAGACCATCCCATATCTTGATGACAGCAAACAGAAAAGGTAAAGTAAGATGGGTGCCTACCTACAACCTCAATCCTTAAGAGGAAGAGACAGGAGGAATGGGAGTTCCGGTACAGATTTGGCTACAAGAGACTATCTCAAAAAAGGGACAAAATGTTGCTTTTGCTTAAGGACTGATTATCAAAGGGACATTCTCCAGGCTAGTGTTGACCACGGAGAAAAGTGAGAAATTTGGCTGGGGATGTGGGGAGCACTTTCTTCCCTTTACATACACAGTTCTCCTTTCTCCTCTTGGCACTTTGGGGAATTTTTTTTTCTTTTAAGAATCAGAATAAAAAAATTGAAAAGATAAGGTTTTGCACAAAGGAGAAAGAAGAGAGAGGTGGGGGAAGAGAGAAGAGGGAGAGGAGAGACTCACAAGTTCCTTTACAATTTTGCTTCAATGTTTCCTGCTTTAACTTGTGTCTTTCCAAAAGGGAGTTTAAGAATTTGGAGAAGGGGTACAACTCAAAATTTACGGGAACCGTTTCATACCTAAGCAAGTAACTAGAAACGGGGCGGGACCTCAGCTTGCTGCATAACTTCGGCACTACATCAGCAGCAAATGTCTTCCCAACTGCTCTCGGCCCATATGTTTTGTTTTAAAATCAAGCCGTTCCAGCTCCAAATAATTAACAGTGAAGAGTCAAAACCCAGGGACAGGCACGCAGCACGTGAAGCAGTTTCCCCTCTCCCCTTCCTGAAGGGAAGACGCCCAGAAACCCCACACTGACCTCACTCTGAAACCCAGAGAGAGAGAGAGGGAGAGAGGGAGAGGGCAGGCGGAGGAATGCTGGGAACTCCTCAGGGTGACCAGTTACTCTACTGAGACTGAGTCAAAACCAAACCCCACACTCTTCCCACACAGCAGTGTATGCAAATGCTGGCACAAATGTCTGTCCATCAAACTGTTGAAGTTGTAAAACGAGTAACAATTATGAGCTAAATATGAGCTAAGACACTATTTTCATTTCTGGTTTTGGTACTTGGGCCAACTCTGGGCCTCTCACACAGCTAAGCAGGTGTCCATCACTAAGCTATACGCTCAGCCCCAAGATACTAGATTTTTAAATTATCATACATACATACAAAGATCTGTATCCACCTCAAACTCCCCTCTCTTCCTCCCCCAGGCTCCCCTCCACATACATCCACCTCATCTGCCTGTTCTCTCTCTTTCATTAGTAATCAACTCAGTGAGTCCAGCTAGTGCTGTCTGCATGAGGATGAGCCCCATTCCCAAAGAAAAAATGGCTCCTCCTACCCCAGCAGGCTTCAGTTGCCAATAGCCCTCAGGTAGGGGTGTAGCTTCATGAATCCCTCCCTGACCCCTCCCTCACCCCTGCTGAAATTATAGGACTGGCATGATCTTGTGCACGTCTAATGCAAGTAACCACTGCTGCTTTGGGTTCCTAAGTTGCAATGGCCTTAGGGGGATTTACATAGATGTCCTCTTTAAGGTGTCCTCTTTTAACACTTATCCCCAACGGTCCCTTATTCTTGGCATTTTGACCAGTTATTTCACCCATTCGACCACTGGGGCTGAAGAGATGGCTCAGCAGTTAAGAGCATTGACTGTCCTTCCAGAGGTCCCGAGTTCAATTCCCAGCAACCACATGGTAGCTCACACCCATCTGTAATGAGATCCAATGCCCTCTTCTGGGGTGTCCGAAGATAGCTATAATGTACTCATATATATAAAATGAATAAATAATTCAAAACTTAACAAAGCATTCTCTCTCAAAAATTAAAAAAGGTTCTTTGCTGACCAATTGTTTATTACAAAAAGAAGCTTCCCTGATCAAGACGGAGAGTAACACTGACCGACTGGTATAAACATACATATTTAAAAGAAAGTTTGGTAACACGTCTGTTTGCCTTGGAGGTGTGTTGCCTCCGAGGACCTAGGACCATGCCAGTTACTGGCCTTTGCCCAGCCATGACTTCTGGCTAGGCACGTTTTCCCTGTGAGGTTGGTACTGCAGCATGCAGGGTTCACCACTGAGTAAACCCACTGATGACTTTTGCTCCCCAGCAGCCTGGCTAGTACCTTTGTCACTGTGAAAGCTCAGCACTAATTAGTAAGGAAGATTCCAGGCGGGTTCCAGCTTGATTTCTGCATCCTGCAGCCAAAGCCAGCCTCAGCAATAAGGGTGACTGACTGAGAGACATGGCTCACCGTGTCTCATCTCCTGCTTGGGCCTGGAACTGGCCTCGAACTCACAAACGTCTATCTGCTTCTACCTCCCGAGTACTGGGACTAAAAGTGACTGCCACCATGTCTGGCCCCATGATACAGTTTTTAATGTAAATTTCCAAAACAAGTACTAACGATGCGGTCAATACAAGCCAATGATCGCCTGAAAGGCGACTAGCCCAGACTGAGGTGCACAGGCAAGTATTAAGTGCACACCAGGTTCCACGATCTAGGAGGAATGAAAAGAATATAAACCACTTTGTTACTTGCCATTTTCTTATTTATTCTGCTTTGAAGTGTTAATATTTTATTTGGCAAATTTCAACCTATAACTAATTTTTTCTTTTCTTTTTTCTTTTTAAGCATAACTCCTGGAATGTAAGCTTACATTGAACTGCACTTGTGCAGAATAATGTTCACTTATAGTATCCCACGCCAACTCCATGCAGTAGACAGATATTTGAGATCACTCTTATTTAACAGATAGCAGAATCCCTTTAGAAACATTGCTCCTCCCAGCACTGCACAGGCCAGTTGGGTCACTCAGGGAATACGCACTACTGAATATTCTCTTTTAAACAATTCTTATAAGATAGTTTACTTATTTTTATGTGTACGGGAGTTTTGCTTGCAGTACCCACACGAGTCAGAAGAGATCATCCAACCCATCTGGAACTGAGTTACTGCCACGTGGATGACGGCAGCTGAACCCAGGTCCTCTAGAAGAGCAGCCAGAGCTCTGAATCACTGAGCCATCTCTCCAGTTCCTCTTAACCACTGAGCCATCACTCCAGCCCTGCAAATTCCTCTTACTAAAATGCTTGGAACTGGAGCATTTCATATTTCAGAGTTTACTGAATTGGGGTCTATTTGCATAGACTTTGCTGTTTACAGTTTAAACAGCTTAAGCATAAAAATCCAAAACCATTAGAGTGGTACTTATAAACCTATGGTTTTTCAGGTTGAGTATGTTCATCCTGTGTTTCCCCTAATATGTCTAAAACACGCTCTATAGACCAGCTCACGGTGGAAACATTGGGAAGTGCTTGTCCTAATACTCTAAGTTGCTCCTCTGATGTCTAGGCATCCAAGATGCATTCTTCTGCCAGAGCTGAGAATGGCCCCATGGGAATCGAGAGTGGTACAGTGATGGAAGCTAGACCTGGATTCCAGGGCCAGCACAACTGACGCTTTGGCGAAGCTGGAAAGGAAAACAGTCTCGGGTGTCATGGGGTGATTCCAGAAGGATGCATCTGCCACACTGTCAAGTGGAAAAGCTCTTCTTCCATATCTAGTTGTTTTCATCCTGGCAAACTCCATTGTTTTGGACTGGACCAGTGTCCCATCCTAACTGGCACAAAATGGATACTTCAAGAAGCCACCAATCCATCCATTTCCAGTATTCAAATTTGCTTTGAGCGCCAACTTCGTATTTGACCTTACATGTCTCAAGATAAACAGAGATAGGAAAAACCAGACACAGCTCTTGCTTACAATGGGCTCACAGTTCAGAGGACTTTCAGATCACGAAAGAATAAAACGGCCCCGTGATAAGGAGAGAATTACAAGTCACGGAGTCTGTAGGGATAGAGGTGTGGCTAACTACAGCAGATGGGAGGGGCTGGCATGACCTTGTAAGGCACCCATTCATCACCCTGGTGACAAGAAGATTCTCAGGGACCATCTGTGAAACTGTGTGGTGGATGGGAGTGGGTGGGACAGACTGGCACTGATGATAAGAATCACCATGTGGATTGTAGACGTCTGAATCCACAGGGATCCAAAGGAAGAGGTGTGGGGAGGCAGACAGGAACTGATCGTGTCCAGAGTCTAGAGGAAACGTGGGTGGAACGGAGAACTACCGAGAATTACGGAGAAGTTTTTCGGTAATGAAAGGATGGAGGTGTGAAGGGAAATTGATCTTATACCTGGAATCTATGGCTCTTCAACATTCCAATGTGGGCCTGGGTTGCAGCTCAGTGGTTAGTATTTTTCAAGCATATACTGGACCCCGTCTTCAACTTCCCAGTACAGGGGAAATAAAACCCACTGCTCTGCAGACTGAATCAACTTCTGGGTGCCATTCTTGGGACTGCCTGGGCCTCGCAGAAGTCCTGAAGGATGTTTTTCTTGTATGAGTACTTGGCTGCTAACTGAATTCTCCGTGAAGCAAATCTCATGTTTTTTGTATTTTTGAAAACTAAATTATTTAAAAATCACCCTATATTTCTGCCACCTCGACTACTTGTATTCCTAAAAAGAAGCAATTATATACCAGGGCCCAGCCATCTAAGTTCTCCAGCTGCTTCTAGACGGAGACTCTTTACTCCTGTTTGTTTAAAATGTAGCAGTTTCACCTGGGATCCGTCCAGACTGAAACAAAGTTCCTGAGCGGCAAGGCTGGAAGCTGAGCCTCGCGAGATAGCCTAACAACCAGTGGACTAACACTCTGAGAGACAGAAACTTCTGCTTGAATAGGCGGGAGAGGTGCACCTAAGGCTGTTGCTGGACAGAGACCAATGAGCCAGCAGGGATGCCCACTTTTCCTGACTCTCCTTTTTTCTGAGCCAACACTTCAGCTCCGGCAGATGGGTGGCCAGTTTACACGGGTTTCCTAAGCACACACACTAATACAGTACCTGTCTTGGTAGAGTAGGGTAGGGTAGGGTAGGGTAGGGTAGGGTAGGGTGGGATAGGGTAGGGCAGGGTAGGTAAGTCTCAGGAATAAAAAGTCCCTGAGTACAATTCCTACCATAGCAAAGAAGGAAGTGTGAGCTGGTGGAAAATTCAATGAACAAAAAGTCAATCTTGCTCTTGCCACTGGGTTTTGATGTCCAGAATGGTCTTGATAAGATGGCATGGCAGACAAAACTCGACTCTATAAACGAGACAGTCCCCATGGAGGCCAGGCCCAGTGTCTCTCCCTTTAAACTGTCCCAGTGTCTCCCTTTAAATTTTCAGCTTGGCCCCAGTACATATTGTCTACAGACCCAGCCCCAGTGCTGCCCAGGATTGTAACAGGAGAAAGGCGGCAGCACTTGCTGGGCATCTACAATCGGCAATGCAGCCACTGGAGGGCTTCGGACAAGTCAGGGAACTGAGCGGACAAGTGCCTGCTTTGTAGCATGGGCTACGCAAGGAAAGACAAGCAAAAAAAAGTCACAGATGAGCGGGCTGCTCAGGGCTGCTCAGGGCTGCTCGAGGCTGGGAGGAGGGCAGCATGAGGAGCTGAAAGCACAGTGGAAGGCAGGTGCAGACACTGCAGCGTGAGTAGAGCAGCCAGGGGCGCCTCCTTTAGAAACCCGTGAGAGGATTTCTGATGACTCAGAGTTAGTTAAGAGTGTGCTGCTGTTACAGAGGACTGGACGTGGGGTCCTGGTACCCATGTTGGGCAGCTCACAACCACTAGTTCAAGCCCCAGGGGATTAAACATCCTCTTCTGAGCATACACGCAGAAAGACACATAAATTAAAAACAAAATAAGTATTAAGTGAAGAGACCCATGTTCGTTGGGCACCATGAAAGGATGAAGGAGCTGATTGGCGGATATCCGGACAGCACCCTAGCTGAAGCCAGACATCTGGACTGAGGCCTCAGACAGATGGGAACAAAGTGGGGCACAAAGTGCCAGGAACAGAGAAGCACAGCACAGAGGCTCACAGTAGCCAGGCTGTGTCAGGCTTCACAGGCCACCATGAAGACTGTATTGTGTCCCCAGAGGGGACAAGAATCCCTGAAGGGTTCTTTGGCTTCCTGGAGCCCTGCGTCTTTGCCTGATCTAACCAATGCCTAACATTACTGTTGCAAACTGGGGGGTCCAGAAAACCACATGAGAGCCAACCATAAGCAGATCCCACTGCCTGCGACAGCAAGGAGTCTGTGTGGATTATCCCCTGCCCCCCCATCGCTCCTCAGAAGTCCCCTGTCTGCTCCCCAACCTCCTACCACAGTGGCCACCCTAACAGGCAGCTCCCATTTCAGTGTCTGAAAACCCCTGGTACAAGACGAACTCAGGTTCCCTAACCTCAGTGCTTCCCAGCCACACCGCGTATGGCCTTGTTGTGTCTGCATGTGTACACAGGACTGGAAAGAATGACAACAACCTCATGTCAGACAGTAGGACAGTCAGGGCCTAAATTAACCACTGAGCATGTGTACAAATAAAGCAAAGGTAACAGCACTTGAGCTCTGTTTGATTTTCTCTCTCTCTCTTTTTGTTTTTTTGTTTTTTTTTTGTTTGTTTGTTTGTTTTTTCAAGACAGGGTTTCTCTGTGTAGCCCTGGCTGTCCTGGAACTCACTCTGTAGACCAGGCTGGCCTCGAACTCAGAAATCCGCCTGCCTCTGCCTCCCAAGTGCTGGGACTAAAGGTGTGCGCCTCCACCACCTATTTGATTCTCTTTCTTCTGTCACTGGCTTGAAGATCCTTCCAGAACAGCGCACCAAGTATCTATGTATTTAGGAGACACTAATGAACTCTAGATTGAGATCTAGTCTGCTCCTTTTTGTGGCAGTCTTAATGAATAGCTATAAAATACCTACCTCCACCCACAGTTTTGGGGGACCCACATAATTCTCATGCTGTGTGAGCAAAACATTTAGAGTGTAGCCTAGAACTACAGGGCTGGGGGCTTCCTTTGTCCTGTAGGAAGCTGTGATTCTTTTCAGGGCAACTGAACGAAAACCCCAGATGTTCTAAACTGCATGAGATGGGATAATACATAATTCAGACCACAACAGCCACCTGAAGGGCTACCCTTCTGCTTGTTTTATGGAATTGTGGACACAGACTGCTGGGGCTTGAAGCCAAGAACAGGATCTGGAGCAGTCCATCACACAGAGCCTGGGAAAGGAAAAGGGGGCCAGGAAGGGGACTTCTTTGGAACTGCCCAGCACCAAGAGCCTGCAGTATCTTCCCAGAGACGATGAAAGGGCTTTTCCCTTTGAATGCACACTGTTCCAGGAGAAGGCCTTAAAGAAATGCCCACAGTCTGAGACAGTCTGGGTTAGAGAGCTCTTTGTTAGAACTTGGACCTTGACATTTTTAGCAAGAGCCTGTAATCTGAGATGGGGAGGGGGAGGGCTACATAAGCAATAAAATCCATATTCTTGGAAATTACCCAGGCAGTGCAAGCATATAAAAAAAGGAACACAAGGGATTAGCTATCCACTTCTAGATAGAAATGTGGAAGTTGCAAGCTTACAGCTCACTAATCTTTGCTTGTCTTACGGTCAAAACAGGACTTGCCCTGACGGATTGCTCCATTGGTTAACCCTCCCGCAGCCATTAGACAAAGCCAAGGCTGAAAACACACCAGAGGGGCACTCTGAAGGCTGAAATAGACTGGAAGTATGTCAGACTGCTGGCGTAAGAAGTAAGTTATCTGTAGCCGAACACGAAGCTCTGTGGGAAGAGGAGGATCCCACTATTGGAGCTAAGCAGTAGGAGACACAGCACTCACCAACTCTGTCTAGAAGTTTAATTCTCTCAGGTGCATAGCTTTTGTGCTGAAAGATCTTGTTAACTTAAAAACAAAATACCACAGACATGTTTTAAGAGCTAACACAAATAAACAGTTAACACAAATAAAATTCAAAATAGGATTTCTCTTTGTAATGTGCAAGAAGGATTACATCATTCAATGCATTTCGTATGTTCAGGACCAAGCAGTCATTGTGCTAGGTGCCAGTGACAGAAAGGTGAATAAGAAAGCCAGGCAGAGGTGCCACAAACTTTTAATCCCAGCATTTAGAGGCAGGGGCAGGTGGATCTCTGAGTTCGAGGCCAATCTAGTCTACAATGCCAGTTCCAAGACAGCCAAGGCTACGCAGGGAAACCCTATCTTGAACACCATCCCCTTCACACACCCCCCAAAAAAACCCCAGATGATGTCTTTTATTAAAGAGCTAATGGGGGGCACATAAATAAAATCACAACTTAGGTGCAGGGAATGGAGCCTTCCTGGAGGCATAGACAAGTTGCCATAGAAACAGAGGCATTGGGGTTGGGGGGGGGGGGGTTGCTGACAGAGAAAGCTTCCCAAGAAGCAACATTCTAGCTGTGTTTGAGAGGAAGACAAAGGGAGCCCCTCTCCTGCAGAGGCAACAGCTGATGCAGAAGGATGGAAGTCTGACATGGTGTGTCCCTTCAGGAGGCTCCAAGTGTGCTCCAAGGCTCAGGCCAGCAGTGGTCCTCACAGGATGGTTCTACACCAGGGCCAGCACCAGGGGACTTATTAGAAATGTCTCAGGACTACATGGAAACTGGCAGAAGGCAGCAAACCCTCTCTTTCAGTAACATGCCCACAAGGTCACCGTTATACGTGGCTTTTAAAAAAAAAAAAAAAAGATTGGTTTTTATTTTATGTGCCTGAGTGCTTTCCCCATATGTACGAGTATGTCATATGTGTGCCTCATGCCCACAAAAGACAGAAGGAGGCACTTACTTAGAACTGAGTTGCAAAGAGTTGTAAGGTACCATGAAAGTACTAGAAAACAAACCTGAGTCCTCTGTAAGAGCAAGAGGTGCTGTTAACAGCTGGACGTGTGGCTTTTTAAGCTTGAGAACCTAGAGGCCGGAGGGCTAAGCTAGGGCATGGTTTGCACACCATGTGTGGTGTGTACACACACGGACCACCAAGCCATGGGAAAACCAAGTGAGAGCTCCAAGCTGGGCGGGGACCAGGTTTGCAGCTTGGAAAACTTATTCACTACAAGAGAACGAAGAGACAGAGGCCAAGCTGCTAGTAGTTAGGCTAGCTGGGAGGCCTCTGCAGCTACCCTGGTGAGAAAGACCCCTGCCAAAGAGGAAAGGGGCAGGAACATCTGGGGGAAGACTACGAGAAGCCACAAGTCCAGAGGACTTAGTGACAAGAAGCAGAAGGGCGAATATGGTGACAGCTATGGGCCCTTAGGGAAATGTGCCTAGGTTTATCAGTGGTGAGAGGACTGAGAGCTCCGTACCATCATACTCATTGTCTGGAGACTTCCTATGGGCCTCGTTTATGGGCCTCAAGTTTGGCTGAACTTGGATTCATGTTTTCAAGACAGAAAAGAGTCTCAGGACTACCAGTTCATAAAGCAGGGTTGGAGTATTTAAAAAGGGGCTCTAGAAAAAGAATTAAGAGAAAGAGAGGGGCCCACAGGAAAATAAGACAGACCCAAGTGTATGACTGGGATTTTTTTTTCCCCTTTTGGTTTTTTCGAGACAGGTTTCTCTGTGTAGCCCTGACTGCCCTGGAACTCACTCTGTAGACCAAAGCTGGCCTCGAACTCAGAAATCTGCCTGCCTCTGCCTCCCAAGTGCTGGGATTAAAGGCATGTGCCACTACCACCCGACTATGACTGGGATTCTTAAGACTCACAAAGGAAGGATGGATATATATATACACACACGTATATATATGTATATATGTATACACATATATACGTATATATATATATAAATATATATATACATATATATGTTGAACATTTCAAGAGAAAGTCACAATTGTCTTGATATTAGCCATACATACCATTTTTGTGGTTCTCAAGTTACATCTCAAAAGACTGCTAAGATATCTTCCTTCCTCCCTTCCTCCCTCCCTCCCTCCTTCCTTCCTTCCTTCCTTTCTTCCTTCCTTCTTTTGACATGTGAGACTATGGGGAGGCTCTGGCAGGATTATATGATAAACCAGAAGGGTCGCACAAGGGTAATACGTTCGTATATGTCCTTTCCCTGTAAATGGGGTTTCTAGGGAAATTCCTAGCAAACTGTAGGTTTATAGCTAAGAAGGAAGAAAGGCCTTCGGCAGTTATTAATAGCTCTGAAACTTTTGCTTTGATGCCGGTGGGTGGCTGGCATCACTAGATTCCTGGTTGAGAGGTACTGCTTTCCAGTCTTGGGCTCTCCAAACATTTCTATCTGGAGTTCAGTCTGAATCCCAAACATGTTAGCCTGATCAAGTAATTCAACTTCCTTGTTCCTCAGTTTGCAAATACACAAGGTGGGGGTACTTGTAGACACCTAACTAAGCTCCATAGATGGAGAGATTTTCATCTGGTTAGTTCACTCTGTGACACTCAAACACAAAGCCATAGGATGTGTCTCACGCATACCCAATTGCACATTTGGGCAAAGCTACTAGAGAAAGCCCATGTTGAACACAGACTCACTTCTCATTAGAATTAGAATAAAATTAGAATACTTCAGAAATGAATTTATAGAGAGCACCCCCAAAAGTCTCAAAGCACATGGGCTTCCTCTTCTAAAAGGGACTGAAGTTCCCCACAGTGGGCCTTTTGAAATGGAAGTCCTAAGAGAAGAGTATCACTTCCTGGGGACACCAGGGAGCCCTTTCAACAGCTATTACAAGTCATAATTCTGATCCAATCAATCCCAAGAAAAGTGGTAGCAGCTGCCGTCGTCTCCACGCCCACGTTTAAAGTTCCCTTGATGTGTTTACTAGGATGGCATCATCTCTCTGATCCTCTACATCCAATCATAACCTAAAAATAAATAAGGAGGAGCTGACTGTAAGATAGGGAGAATGGAGGAGGAGATCCAGATCTATTGATTATCATGTGAAAGAAGGCCCAGAAGCAATTAGCCCTTTGTTGGGGATGACAAACAACCTCCATAAGAAATGCTCTATACACGAGGCGTCTTTGATGGCCTCCCAGGATCGGTGACTCACAAAGGGGGAAGGAGTGGATGTCTGAGAACAAAAGGCAGCCTGCCGGCAGCGGTTACTTACTTATTCTGTATGTTCAGCTCAGTTTTCCCCCTTTCCAACTTTTTCATGACGCTATAAAAAGAAACGGGATGGATCCTTTTCAGCCGAGAACATCAGCTCTGCATACTAAGGAGTAAGAGCTTCACTGGAAACCCATACATGCCACCAAGTACCGACCTGCTCTCTTAGGGAATGGGTTTTGACACGTCAGCCATTTATACGTTCTTTTATGTAAGAGTTTATTTCCCAGACTCTTGGAAACTCATTTGCATACAGTTCAAGCTGTAGCCATAGCGCGCGCAGCTTGAAGATGGGAAGCTGAGCTCTCGACAAGCACTGCCTTGGAAGCACACACTCTGGAATTTTCCTTTCCTATTAGAATTTATTTTTTTTCTTGAGAGTAATGAGGAACAGCATGAGGGATATGAATAAGCTATATTTATTTCTGGTTCAAAGATGCCGAGAACTTCTTGTTCTCTGAGTGAAATGAGAGAGGAAATAAGGTACCCCAAATCAACGTGCTTCAAAAATGATTCAGATGAGTGTAATGAGTCAATATGGAAATAGACTTTTCATTCTTAAAGATTAAGACCATTGAACCGTCCCAAGGTAAAATGAAAGTATAGGGGAACTGTACGAATTATAACAGTAATATGGCCTGGTAAGGGAAAACTTGAATGGACAAGCTCTGGTTCAAATCTGGCTTCAGCATTTACCAAATGTGACCCTGGGCAGCCTGACAGCCTAGGTTTTCCATCGATACAGTTACTGTATTCACAAAGGCAGACATAAGAACAAGCGGCTGAGATGTTTTGTATGCAGTAGATACTTAGTAAACACACATCGCTGCCACAATCAAAATGTAATAGAGAAAGTTTCTTAAGCTTAATATCAGGTCACTTCTCAGATGATGGCAAGAAACTAACATGCCATCTGTGCCTTATTCAATTAACCTAGCAGATTTTTTGCCAGAACTGGAAGAACATAGACTGTGGGAGAAGAAGACTACAAAGATGACTTTTTAATCCCCGTTCCCTCATCTGAAAGAAAAGTTCTTTTCATACTTAATATAAAATTTCATTTAAAGCTGTTTAACTAGAGAAGATCGCCATGGGAGAATGAACCACTGACAGAATACATTAGGCTTGCATTAATTCATAGCAGTAGCATAATACCTATGAAAAATAAGCTGGCGGGTAGCCCAAGGTTTGCCCTTGAGCCTCAGCCAGCAGGGAAGTTTCATGCAATATGATTAGTGAATGGAGAGACCCTGGGTGATTAATTAGTGCCCCACGTCAATCCTATTAGAACAGCTTTCCACCAGTAATGTAAATAAGCCACCCGATTTTAACTTCCTGATCTCAAAACCAACTTCCATGTGAACATGACTTTGTCAAGCATTTTAGATGCTGAAGAAGGATTTTCTCCAAAATCTCCGTTAAGACGAGCCTTGCTTCCTTTGACATACATTTCAGCTTGGCTAAGTGGCAGGCGGGATGGGAAGGAATCCAAATAAGGCAACTTGCCTGCAAATTCGCTGAGTGCAGAATTAAACTAAACCCATTTCAAAGTCTCCGTGAGTGTTGGATGCTCAAAAGCGAAATCTGCCTATGGATGAGCAGATTTGCTAAATATGCCGAGATGTCCACCAAGCCCAGAAACGAAGCCATTCTAGGAAGCACGCACCGTTTATGCATAGTTGATGGCTGCCAGGGGAGGGAGAGACATGAAAGTTATTGGGGGCCAGCTGGGAAGAGTTAGAGGAGTAGCTGGGGTAGGAGAGACAAGAGAGTGAATATGGCAAAAATATTCATGTATGAAAACGTCCTACTGAAATCCACTGTGAATAATGCAAACTACCGACCCCTAAAAGTGTGCATCGGTGACTAGCTCATTCTTAAGCTACGACTTCCTAGACATTTCTGGCAGGCAGATTTTAAGAATTTTATAAACGGCATACATTTCTTTCTCAAATTTATAGAGTCTGGAAAGTTCAGGGATGGTATATATTTTAATCAGGCACTGCCCCAAGACGGATGGGGCTATGGTACCTCTGTTAGTCAAGATGGTACTATTATATCAGGGTCCTATTATATCAGTCAAGCTTCTGAAATTAGATCGAATGGGGACAACCTTCCTAAATTGAATCACCTCCTTTAAATAAGGCCAGCCTTTGGGTAGATAATTTGTGTCGACATAAAATGGGTCCTCCTCTTCTCTGAATGCCCTCATTAGAAGCACGAAACTGAGCTCTAGATGTGAGGGGCGGCATCTGACTAAGCTATCTGAACTCTTTCTCCTCTGTGTGATGTCTTCACATTGCAGACAAATGGCTCCAATATAAATAAGTAAAATGCTCCATGTACACACCATCCTGTCAAGGGTCTACTACAAATCATCACAAAACACATGCAGAGTCGCTTCCTGCTGCAAAAGGCGGGCCCTGTAGGCCGAAGTAATTACCTGTCACACTGAAAAGGTCAAAGGGTTAAAGATTTGCAACGTCAATCTAATCTCATTCTTTTTCAGATACGTAACAAATCAAGGCAGCCCAGCAGACGGCCCTGCCACAATGGCAGTGTGATGTGGTGGCTTTCAAGGGTCAGCACAGAGCTAGAGGCGCATCCAGGCACTGTGCACTTTCCAAGGGCTTCGGTGGTCAGGACACTCTGGGGCATTCCCGTGTTGATGGATGAGGTCAGCACAGAGCTCACGCCCTGACCACACTCACCATCAAGCCACTGAGATAAGTTGTAAATCAGTAATTAGCCTAAGAGCCAATTTGCAGTAAATGCTGTAAATGAGATTGAGAAAAGTGATAAGGTCAGAGGAGGCACCAGATGCCAAGAGATGAGGGAGGATTTCATGAAGGGGACAAGTCTCCAGGGAGGGCCCAGGATGTAGAGAAGTGGGGTTGGAGAGCCTCTGGACCACTGTTTTTCAAATAGCAGGTCACAACCCCTCTGCTGTCCTTTTAATAGGTCAGGACCAGCACTTTCATCCTTAATGAAATGGAATACAATGTTACTGAGTGTGGCAAGATGAAGGGCTACCTCAAGATGCTTCCCATACACTGTTACAATGAAGCACAGAGGGGCCTTGGCTTGAAAAAGTGTGTCCAGATTCATGGCTATGAGGCCATTCCAAGCCCTTAGGCACAGAACGGCACCAAAGACTTCAGACTGGATAATCGGTGTACAAAGAGGTCATTGGGGGCCGGGGGTGTGGGGTGGGGGGTTGGTTTTTCATCCCTTCCACCCTATGCTTCATTGAGACCTGCAGTGCTTAGCAGTTCACCCCTGGGCTGCTTCTGCTTAATTGCAAGCTCTGCCCTTCCAGGTAGGACTGACTACATCTACCACAGTGAGACTCTGATCTGACTGACAACCAGCCCACAAAATGAGGCCGAGTCTCTGAATCGGAAGCTGAGAATAGCCGAAAAAGACAAACCTATGGCATGATCAGAGCTGAGGCCCAGGAATTTTAATCCTGCACCTTCAAAGGACTAATTCGAGTAGACACCACCTGACTGTGTCACGTGACCACTCTACCTGCGGAGTTTCTTTTGATCACTCAGTTTCAGAATATGAGATCAATTTAATGCTCTCCAAATCCCAGCCTCCCCCTCCCCTCCACCACCACCAAATTACATAAAAACTCCGGAGTTCAACTGTTCTTTCTTAGCAACTCCCCCAGAAAGGTTTAAGCGAAGGTTCTCATTTCTCACCGGCTGCATTAAAATCCCTCTCAGTTCATTTGGCAGCAAAGAAGTTAATGACTGTTATCACTTGAAAAAA